>OZ014510.1:24420181-24658335 GCA_963966075.1 Aphodius sticticus
GTGTGCTTGGTTGCCTGGGGGGTGTGAAGGAGGCGTTGGGGCATCAAAAAAAAAAAAAAAAAAAAAAAAAAAAAAAAAAAAAATTATTATTTATTTATTATTTATTTATTATTTATTTATTATTTATTTATTATTTATTTATTATTTATTTATTATTTATTTATTATTTATTTATTATTTATTTATTATTTATTTATTATTTATTTATTATTTATTTATTATTTATTTATTATTTATTTATTATTTATTTATTATTTATTTATTATTTATTTATTATTTATTTATTATTTATTTATTATTTATTTATTATTTATTTATTATTTATTTATTATTTATTTATTATTTATTTATTATTTATTTATTATTTATTTATTATTTATTTATTATTTATTTATTATTTATTTATTATTTATTTATTATTTATTTATTATTTATTTATTATTTATTTATTATTTATTTATTATTTATTTATTATTTATTTATTATTTATTTATTATTTATTTATTATTTATTTATTATTTATTTATTATTTATTTATTATTTATTTATTATTTATTTATTATTTATTTATTATTTATTTATTAGTTCATAATCCAATTTACTACATTACCGCGGCCACAGAACTTCAAAACAAATATCTCTAAAATAAATGCCGATCGAAAAAGTCCTTTTGCATTTTTTATTTAGTATTTGATGCTGATAGCATTTCATTTTTCGCCTCGAGTTATGTATCAACCTTCTTTTGCAATTTTGATTTAGTATTATGATGCTGATAGCATTTAATTTTTCGCCTCGAGTTATGTATCAGCCTGTATAATACACATTGCGTAGGTACACATCTGTATTAAATACTGACACATTTTTATTTCTGGTCAGGTCTTGTTGGGAATAAATTACATTTATATAAACTTCATGTTGAGAATATTGGTACTGAAAAGCTACACTCAACACATGGAATTTGCAGCCTTGCCTAAATTGACGTACCACGGGCGATTTTATAAATCGCTTTCGACAAAAAAAAACCTCCCACCACCCTATCAAGTCTTGGTTTCATTGTGCTATACACAAATAATACGGATGGCCTTGCGACCATCCGTTCGCATATAACCATTTTTTGCTTTGATGGTATTCAATATGCTAAACAGAGCTAGCAGGACTATTCCTACAGCGCTGAGAGAGATACATTACACCTAAATTTCAAACAGCGGTGGCGCCATCTATTCGAAAAGCGGTGAACTATCGGAATTCCCACTCTTCGTTCAAACAACGCAATCCGCACAAAAATCATAGCATTTTCTGCTTCCTGATAATTTCCAAACGAAGGTGATTTTATGGAGATTTTATTGCATACATAGGTAGGTGATTTTTGTGTGCATGGCTAAAAATCAATGATTTATAAATCTAAAAATAAAATCGGAAGTTACTGCCCATTGTTCAATAATAACTAATTTTCAAAAAGTATTTCCTTTTCAATTATTGTTATGAGCAGTTTTCCCCAATAGCTACATTCAATTCAAACCGTTTGAGCATAAAAAATCTCAAATTTAAAAGCAACTTTTGAAGAACAACTGGAAGTACGGAAACGCCATTTAGGGTACGTTCTAAAGCATCGTTTCACCGGACCCTTAAGTACTCAGTACTGTTTCATTGTGAGTGCTCGCATTATCGTTTACTTACCTATACTAGTACACGTATATCGTATTTGCCGGAAACGTAACCTGACAAAAAAATTTTTGTGTCTATATAACTGAAAAATAATACCTAATTAATTTTGATAGGACTTCCCATATAAATTATTTGTATCTCAAAGAATAATCAAGAAATTATAGATCATAATTCGTTCAATAGTTCTTGAGTTATACAGGAGATCTCATTTTGTTCTCGTTGCTGTCTTGCTCTATGTGCATTGTTTTGTTTTGTTTAGTTCGTATTTATTCATATTTTGAACACAAAATTAGTCATCTGTATACTCTTCCAGTGCGGAATTGAGAAAAATAATAAAATAAACGCAATATATAATATTTATATATTACCTTTATACAATTTATAGATATATTCACTGACTTATTATATGTATAACAACTAGTCAAGGATTGAACTAAATTGAGTCCTTTATAACTTCGCGAGTTACGATACAATGTTTCGGGATTCACATAAATGTTCGGCAATTTTTACCCGACGACGGCAAAGCCAGAACGAATTCCTTCCCATTGACTGAACTGCCGTATTTCCTAATAGATGGCGCAGGTTCAGCATCCATAAGTTTATATTTTTCAATGGACCAAGTTTTACAATCAAACAAACTAAAGGGGAACAGATTATTACTTTTAAAAAGTAATACCCGCAAAATTTTACGTAAATCCAATGTTAAACATGAACACTTTATTCTGAAGTTCCTATCTGGCATTTAAACCAAGAGGTGACGGGGTATGCTTGGTTGCATAGCAGAAAGTTGACGTTCAGTTGTTATTATACGGGTAGTATCGGTGGTATGTAGTGCAGACCCGAGTGGATTACCGGTAGAACACGCGAAACCAGTACCGATAGTAAAAGTAACGGGTATACGTTCATATCGGTACACGTTACTTCAAATCTCGCCGACTACGCGGTACAAAGTAACGAATAGTTACTTTTTCTACTCCTATTGATGAATTCATTCATTATCATGGCAATTTATGATAAGTAATACTAACCATTCCCCACACACATGACAAACATTTCATGAATCAGCGCTTAAAAACTCTTTGCTATCTGCTATGAATTACCACTCGCTCGCTCAGATTGTGGCGGGTCCGACTCGAGTCACTCCTGATACCGAATCACTGATTGATCTCATTCTGATTGATGATAGTATTCATAATGTTGAGAGCAGAGTGATCGAGTGTGACTTCTCCGACCATGAGGCGATTGCTTGTTGGGTTCCACAGGCCGTTCCAGTGGAGCAACGGGCTCCTGTCCATGTGCGCGACTTCCGAGGATTTTCTCAGGATGCTTTTCTCAGGGACGCGGCGTTTATTCCATGGGATTGCATGTATTCTCTAACAGACTTGGACGAAAAAGTTGATTTCTTCAATCTCTGTCTGACGGATTTATTCGACATTCATGCTCCCTTTAAACTGGCCATACATCGGCGCAAACCAACTGAACCTTTGTTCACAGATACGCTGAGAATGAAAAAAAATATGAAGAGCTTTGCTTGGCGTAAATACAAGCGTACAAAATCGACTGTTCATAGAGAGTTATTACAATCATGCTCTTACCCACGAACGAAGAGCGTACTTTGCGTCCCGACTCAGTGGTTTGAGCGATCAGCGTCAATTGTGGCAGCATCTCAAATCATGGGGTGTTTCGCGAGGCGGTTCAGTTTCAGTCGATGTCCCGTTGGATCTTCGCGACGCGAGTGCTTTCTGTAACTATTTCGTGAACAGTGTTCCTAATGTGGCATCGGACCCTGTGTACGTTGAGTCATTCGAGCGTGGATCCTGTCCGGGAGTCGGGAAGTTTTCTTGTCACCCGGTTGATGTAGTGACCGTACAGCGTCAGATTTCGCGCCTCAAGTCATCGAGCTGCGGTGTGGACGATATTTCTGCAAAGATGTTACAGCTCTCGGTTGCTGTCTGTGCTCAGCCTTTAACCCACATTATAAACTATTCCCTAGAAGTGGGCGCTTTTCCGGTACTTTGGAGGAGAGCGTTAGTGAGGCCAATTCCCAAAAAGCCCTCTCCGTCTGAGTTCGGTGATTTTAGAGCTATTAGTCTATTATGTGTGACTTCGAAGATTGCGGAGTCTGTCATCCACGAGCAGTTGGTGCAGCATCTCGAGTCCAACAGAATTCTGCCAGCGATGCAGTCGGGATTTAGGCGATCTTTTTGAACAAGGACTGCACTTCTGCGTGTTCTGGACGATATTGTCACGTCCCACACCAGCCACTCGACATCTGCTTTGGTCTTGCTGGACATGTCAAAGGCCTTTGATAGCGTTTCGTCCGCTTGTATTTTTGCCAAGCTGAAGTACTACGGAATCGAGAATGCTGTTCTGAGCTGGTTTGGGGATTATCTCCGTGGCAGATCGTTTCGCACGAGGCTTAATGACTCAAGCATCTCGGAAGCAGCGACGGTCAACAGTGGCGTGCCTCAAGGATCAGTTCTTGGTCCACTCTTATTCAATCTGATTACGGCGGATCTACCTAGCAAAGTTCAGGACTATCGCCTCCACATGTACGCTGACGATATTCAGATCTATGCGCCATCTCCACGAACAATATGAATCAAGCTTTGACGGCCATCAACGATGACCTGCATCAAATTCATGTCTGGGCAGCCTCCAACTCTCTTTCCTTGAACCCCACCAAGTGCCAGGTGCTCTTCGTTGGGGACGTGTCGAGGATGTCGCTGCGGCCAGAAGTTCAGAAGTCAGGATTCACCTCAATGGCATCAGTCTTCCAATCGTGGACGAGGCGAGAAATTTGGGGGTCATTATCGACAGTGGCCTAACCTTTGAATCCCATGTTGGCAGTATTTGCCGACGCGCATATGCCAGACTGAGGATGCTTTACCAGTTTAAATCTGTTTTTTCTACTAAACTTAAACTCAAACTTGCAGATTCCCTCGTGCTGTCCGGTTTGGAGTATGCGGATGCCGTTTATGGGCCGTTCCTAACCCAGGCCAGCAGTCGCCGCCTGCAAAGCGTCCAATACAGCTGCATGTCATTTGCTGTGGGTTGTCCTCGACGTCAGCATATGTCTGGGATTCTGCGGGATCATGGCTGGCTCCGGATGGGTGAAGTCGCTTCCTGCACTACGTTGGCATTGTGCGATTGGCAGTGGCCCAGGGTCTTCCACCTTACTTGGCCGAAAAAATCCAACTTCGTAACGCCGCCCACGACAGAGATCTTCGACACGTGTCTACCATGGCATCTGTACCGGAGCATCGCCTGTCCTCTTTCAGAAGATCAGTCACATACCTTGCCTCATATATTGTTAACTCTGTCCTGAATACAATGGGATTCACTAGTCATTCGGTAATCATGAGGTCACTCAAACGTGATCTCCTCAATCAATCTTTACATCTAGAAGATATGTTTTAATTTAATTTCAATTTCATGAAGGGTAGTATTTTAAATCACTATTTAGTGTTATACTCACCTTTTGTACCTTAGTATACAATAAACGTTATTTATTTATTTATTTATTTATTTATTTCATTCCTGGTTGCTCATACCCGGCGAGCCGTGAGAAATATTTCATTTCTCACGGCAATATTTCATTTCTCACGGCTGTAGAACCAATCATAGCGCGGACTTTCATTTCCATCGTGTTTAAAGAGACTGCTGAGCGACGTTGACAACGTCGCTAAACGGCGAGCGCTACAAACAATTTTAATCTGTCAGATATTTTAACGAAATACACTACCACATACCACCACATACGTACAGTACACTAAATACTGTAATTCGTTAATCATAATTATAAAAAAAATGTATTCTGAAAGTGTACTCCACCTGATGTAATACAAGCCGCGCAAATCCGCACATTAAATTTATTGCACGAAAAATCGAGGACAAAATACGAAAAAACCTACAAAGCGTTTATGGGTTGGCGAATCAGAAAAAATGTAAGCTCATTTTCCGAAAACGTTTTGATAGCCTATTTTGGTGAGCTTGCCGACAAATTTAAGTCGCCCAAAAAGTGTAATAATGTGACTTATTTAACGATGTAGTCCACCGGAAGTGTACCGTAGGTTCGAAATCCTAGCGTTAATACGCATTGTAGAGATATGAAGTTTTCTGATGTAGTATTGCATATTGGAAAGTATATAAAAGTAATAAAATATTAAATAAGTAATAAAATAATTTTTTTTTGGTATACATTATTATTTTATGAAAATGACTCTCCAAAATAGAAAGAAACAAAATAGATAGGTTTTTCCTATGAACTTAGTTTGAATTATTTATCGTTTTTACGTGATTTCGAACCAGCGATTTAGAAAAAAAATGCTTTTTCTAAGACACTTTTGACGTTGGCGTTTGTTTCATGCGTTTTTCTACGTCCTATATCACCTGTGGTTAGTTTCCATTGCAAATAGTTTTTCTCAAAACACTAACAAACATTTTCATTAGTGGGGTATACTTGCTCCTTTACATCAATACGCACCAACAAGGGATAATAATTATTATTATCTGTCATTTTGCAGGTTAGATACCTTGTTATCTTTTCTTCGCTATCAATATTTGACACTTTTAGAAAAAAAATCTGTAATACCGACATAATGTCATACGACAGAATACCTATACGTACCACCGCGGCACCGCCGCGCCGTCCCAATACGGACTAAATTAATTTAAAAAAAATATTGTATAGTCGTAGAAAAAGTATAGTATTCCATTCGCAAGTAATGGCAATTACTCACTCGAACGTTTTCGAAACTTCGTTCTCGTGAGTAATTGCTTACATTACTTGCTCATAGAATAATATACTATTTTTTACATCACTACAGTCTACATGCAAATATCACAGTTTTGCATAGCCGTGTGTGGCCCGGTTTAGTGTTAGCACATGCCAGCGTAACTCCGATATAATAAAACAAACAATCGGTACCAACATCGATCAAAGTTGACACTTCATAATTAGTGTTCTTGAAATTAAATAATTGGTAATTTATCGTCCCGCCTTCGACGTTGGTATTTATTTTTTTATGTAATCCTAGATTTTCCGCTAAAACAAATCTGTATATTACGTGTTTGATGTAATTAACGGGGTAGTAAAGTGCGGGAAATCCGAACAACGAACTCTTGACGCGTGGAATTATATACGAGAGGCCGAGTGTGGCGCATTTGAATTTTCAATGTGACCAATTAAAGTTTTAAAACGGGGGTTAACGTGCTTTGCTCTATTTTATATTATTAATGCGCATGGGGGCTATATCTCAGCTAGTGTCGAAAGATAATGTCGGAGCGATATGTCAAGCTTATCGGCGTGTCATAACTAGGGTCATAAATCGCGCTGGGCAAAGCTGCATAATGCTGAATATAATAAAGTGGGGGTTTTGTCCGCCTGTGTACGTGTTTTAATTAAGTGTAATAGATTCTTAATTACCTTATAACTATTGTATGTACATATGTTTATGGTTTTAATATGAGAATGTTCTACACTAGTGTATAGCTACACTATCACAAACTTGCTTCAGAGAGCGCATTTTTTTAGTAATTGCATGTGTACAGGGTTGGTCATAGAAGTGGGCGATCCTGTGACTGGAAAGAATAACCACCGGTCTAGGTTGTGCGAAATGCCACAAGGCGGTGACACGTGGAGATTTTGCTCTAGTACACCCCCCGAAAAGTTCTTGTTAATAACACTATTCGTTTATTCGATAAACACCAAAGTAAGAGCACAAAGCACTGATTCTTTCATTTACGTAGGTTTTGTCCTCCCAAAACCCCACTGCGTATGCGTAGAATTGTTTTCACTGCTGCTCGAACAAACCTATTAAGGTGGTTTGTACAATTTTTGCCCTGCTAGCCATCGACTAGGCGCCGAAAGTTCAGAATGAGATAGAGCTATTCAAACGAAATAGGGGACGCGTAGACACTCTAAATAGTACACGTCGGCTACTACGAAATGGAACAGATGTGGGCGTGCATATGTGTCAAAGTGGAGGACATTGTCTGCCGACATGCCGAAGTATACACGGACCTCGGCGTTCCCAGCGTTACCACGCTGGTACGTTTCATAATCCGTTTCTTACAAATTACGCAATCTTTACTTATGCCCTGAACCAAATAAATCATATAAAATAAATGATTGATACAGATTATGGATACCTAATATTATTATGTAGTTATTTTGACGTCGAATAACTGTTGAACTACTTTGATTTGATTATTTCTTCGGTATCTAGTGAGAATGAAACTCATTAAGATTGTCACTTGCTTTTATTCCTTATTTTCATTTAGCTTCAGTCGAACTAACAGTCGAAATGAAAACACAATAATAGCGCTTTGCCTTCTTTTATAGCACCTATAAACATAATTTGGTTGTCGGCATTCGTATTTCACGGTAACATACATTTTTTGCATGTTAGGATAGTAGGTGCGCATTTAGACGTAAGTTCCATATTGTTTGTCATAGTTTCGGCTCTACGAATGACGAAACACCTCGAACCGCCAACCATTGTTTGTTGCGTTTAGAACCGTCGGTCTCCTTTTGTCGGATTCCTCATATCTACAAACCAAGACAAACCTATTTATCAATTTTTGACAAAATAAGTAATAATAAACAAAATAACTTATTGACTACAAATAATTGTATATTATATGTATTTATTATTGATATTTCATATTTACCTGGTGACAAAGATTATATTTTTATTCATGTAAATCGGTGAGGATTGAATTTTGTGAATTCATCCTAATAAAGGTCTAGGATGTGTGGCATTTATCTTGAATAATCTGTCCATGCAAAAAGAGTAGTAAATTTCAGAAATCAATTCAAATCACTTTTTGTTTCGGGGTACAAAATAGGGGATATAATTTCATTTAAAATGTATGAGAAACATTTAGTTTTTAATGAGCACAACAGGTTTTTTAAATGTTACTTACATGCATGAAGAATGTCCCCTATCCACAATTATTTCTATTCACGTTCTTTTTATTGTTGAATTACGGTATTTAGAAGAACCAATTCGTCAAAAATTATGTTGTAGATAATAAAACACAATACCTGTCGAAATATCAAAATCCGCTAATACAATATCAGGGAGATTTTAATTATTTAACACAAACTTATCAATACCTAAAAAACTATTGAAGATATGAATAGGGAACCTCAGTCTGCAATGCTAGAGAGTGTTTTATTTGACAAAAATGAGTAAAAAAAAGCTAACAATTAAATAAAAATAATATGATTCCATTTAAAATAACGAAGTTGATATCAACTTTCGGTAGACCGGAAGTGAGAGTCAATTCGAGAGTATTTTTTTCAAAAGTTCGGAACGAGTAAACCCCGATTCCAGCCTTTCAAACATATAGAAATAGTGGTACATCAAAGACTAATGGAACAGTTCCGTGAGACTTCCAGTATGTAAGAGTTTAGAGTTTATGAAAATAAATCCTTTCTTTTTAAATTTGGAGGTAGTAATTATGATTCCCATATACTCAACACGTTGTGGGCTTTCCAAAAATGTATCGTTTAATAAAATCGGTTAAAAAAAGTTTTAGAGAAAAGTTAACGAGAACCCGTCACGAGAGCCGATCTAAATGTCGGAAGTGTTGTTTGTACCTTTGCGGCGCCATTTTTTTGATCTGCTTACTAGTTAGTGCGGCCGACATAGTCAGCGACAGCGGTGAACAAATCTTCCCCTCGTCGAAATAGGTATAACACCGACTACGAGTCATTCTATTGAGATCCGATTCTATTTATAGAAAACCGCCACAACAATGTGGGTGTCTCCAGCCAAATTGAGGCGGTCCTAGTTAGTACCCCGGAATAGATGGCAGCACCTTACCACTGCTGGTTTCTACCCTGTTTTTCGTACAAAATTTCTCGTGACTGCATGCAAATTAACGTCTGATTATTTCTTTACAGATGGATAAAACACTGGTCTAGATACTGACATCGAACTTTGATCAGAACTCGCTTTCATTTTCCCGCTATAAATTAGACAAAATAGGGGACTTTTAGCGTTCTTTTTCTATATGAATTCAATAAAAATATTTTGTTTTGCTCTTGATAGCACCTCCTATCATCTCCATGTCTATACTATATCCAAATTTCACGATCATTAGTCAGAGTGTTCCCGGGACGGTTGAGTTGAAAAAATGCACTAATTTTTAGCGCTGTAGAAGCCGCCTTAATTCCCTCAATCAATTAACAATTTCTTTAATCAAACAACCATTTATTGCAACTGTGAAATAACGTATATTACTCAACGAGCAATTTTGTTAATTTAAAAGAATTGTAATTCTTTCACTCAACACAATAATAATTATTTGATCTAAATAAATTTTGTTCCTTCTAATATGGAAAATGTCAATTTTAACTGAAAACGTAAATTGTTTGACACAAATCGACGCTCTATCTTTCCTTTTTTTTTGCATTTTTTACTGCATTGAAATATGTGTTTGCCTCTATTGAAACAACAGACTTCTTTGAGTCAATGCACGTTTATTTGAACTAATCAACATTTTTTATTTGCGTACTTCTGAAGATATGGCCAAAATTGATGAAGGCACATGACAGAGCAAAGTTCAGGCTTAACTTTGAGACCTTTCTCAGTCGGGTTCATGCGCTATACATGATCAAATATCCTGGATTTGTATTCAGGGCAAAAAACAATAAACAATACACATAACAGTACCAAATTGATGTTTCGCAGTGTGTGTAAGGAACACATTTGAGATACGCATGTAAGTGTTACCTATTTTTTCAAATCGATTGTTTGCCGGTGTTTGACAATATTTACATACTCCTATGTATCCCATGTATTTTAAGATTAATGTTTTATGTCATAACTCTATCGTGTTTTTGAACATTTTCAACTCAATATATAGAAGTGTGAAAATAGCCCTGTTACAATATTTGATCGGTATTCATATTGATATACAAAGATTTTGGTTTTCGCAAAAACGATAAATCGCTAAAAGTGTGTGATGTAAGGGTATGTAAGATGTCTTTTGTGGTTTAGGAGTGAGGGCGGCCCAAAATGGCAACGACGGCAACACGGGGCCGTCACTGATGCCCCTGATATATTTTCGTAATGTAATTTAATAAAACTCGGCTGCGAGCGTCTTAAATGTTCCAACGAGAGGCAATATTCGGACCAAAAAGAAAGAAGTACCCTGGTAGCGGTTGCAGCCTCTGCGAAGTCGTTTCATAAATTACCATTCTATTAAAGGTAGAAGGTGGGTATTATATACGGGACCATTTACTGGATATATAAACGTCCCGCCGTAACGTATTTGGGGGTTATTCTTTCGGCGCGCGCGTGCCCCACGCCGAAAAAGGAAAACTTATCCCTTAAATTGTGCCCTTAACACGATTTCGCTCTACCAATTGATATATTTCTTGTTTCTCGGGAGCCGAGTTGCCGTTATTTTATGTCTTTTTTCCGCGAGCCCGCCCAATATTGGAAACTATTTCCATAAAACACGGCCCATTCCCGGAAAACCGCTGAGCTTTTGTTGTTCAATTCACCTCGCAGGATTTATTGGATATCTGCTTATATACCAAACACAGCGCAATCCTAAATTAAAACACAATACGCTACGTGAATATCGAACTTTTACTATCAAACCACACTCTATTTTGTCATTTGTTATTTGTCCATTTGTATTTTCTTTAGATATGCAGTTTTATTTCATATTTGGAAATTGCCAATCTGTATATTTAGTGGATTGTAGGTCACACTGCACACGGTAGTAAGCAAGTGAAAAATCGTGACAACTCCGAAGTACAGGACAGGCTTCTTAACAGTATGCGTGCCCTTCATTATGAGGGCCCTTTAGCGGTAAAAACTAAAACTAAACTAAAACTAAAAACAATTTAAATCAAAAGTAAAAGTTTTTGTTGCGCTGGATGCGAATACAGACTTCAAAGTTTCTCATCGTGTCAAATTTTTGTTTTGGCTCCTTTTGACGCTCAACGCAGGCGCCCAGTCAGGAGCCACTTACATAAACGCTGTCAGTGCTTTAAGGACCGTTACAAAAAAAATAAGGTTTATTTTGATACGCTTGAAAATCTTATAGCATTGCAATGAGGCGCAATAAAGTTGCTACAAGAATCATCTTTTTACACTTTGATATAAACTTTTTCAAAAACCTCCGCATTTGTATTCAGCGTAAAGAAATCTATTGAAAACATCTTGCATTTACACTTTCCACTTAGACACACAAACATTTTAATTTTGTTTTTCGAAAATTCTACTGGAATTCACTAGAGTCGCGGTGCTCGATAAGGCATTTATCTTAAGAGATAGAAAAACAGTTCCTTTTTGTTTGGCCCATCATTACAACGGACAATCCGTCAACGGAAAATTATTTTCTTTTATACAGGTTCTTTGTTGCATTTAATCGTGAAGGAAAATATATTAATTTTTTAAATGGAATGCCCTGTATAATGTATATCATACTATATTATGAACACAAAATAAATTGTAAAGACAACTGTATCAGGTTGTACCCATGTAAAGAAAATAGTTTCTGAGATATTCAATGGTATGTCAAAGATGGTATGGCAATTGTAGGCCTTTTCTAACAACTTGTAAGTCGCCAAATTTTTGCAGATGTCCTAAAAATGTTATCAGATAATAACTAAAATCATAGCTAGATGCTGATGTCATGAGAAATTAGATGCACTATACCAGAGTAATAGTAGAAAGCAGTAATTTTTTTAAATTTTCAAATGGTTTGTCATTGACATTTTTAAATGGAACATCCTGTATGCTATTTGCTAACAGCAATGTTCCCTAAGTTCCTTTTCAATTATATTTTCTGTATATATATATATATATATATATATATATATATATATATATATATATATATATATATATATATATATAATGGATGTTAATTCTTTGCAGAAACCTGCATATATTGATATGAAACTTTGAAATAGTTAATACAAGATGGCGGTAATTTTTTAAGTTAAAAAACTACAGCCACGCCTGGGATTCGAACCCAATAAAAATGGCAATCCGTATATCTGGGTTCGAATCCCAGGCGTGGCTGTAGTTTTTTAACTTAAAAAATTACCGCCATCTTGTATTAACTATTTCAAAGTTTTATATATATATATATATATAGGGAGAAAAGTAAAAGTAAAAGTATGGTATGAAGAGTATAAGAGTGGTATGCTATTTAAGAACCTTACTATTTCTGTTCATACAGTGTATTCGGTAGTGTGATGTAAAATATTTAAAGGGTTATAGATGAGGACATTTAGAACCTATTTAACTAGATTAATACATATACAAAGTATTACGGTTATCAAGATACCTATTATAAAATTTTATAAGTATGTTACACCATATTGCAAACGTACAGCAAGAGACAGAGACAGAGACCCAGAGACAGTTGTACCCCAAAGTAAACCATAAACATGGTGTTCTTGACATATTTTGTTTTGCTCTGTAAAAATCCGAATGTATTGATGCTTATCAGCTTATTTTTTTTGCATATTTGGTTGTTTTGTGTCTGTGACCACATAAATCACATCTGTTCAACACTTTCAAAAAATAACAAATAGTACAGGGCTTTGTTTAGTTTAGTATAGGGTTCACTTTATTAATAATTTGAACTTTTAAGGTCCCGTGTTCGTACGAATGCGAAAATGGCAAAATACACTTAAAAATTTTCATAGAAAATTGTTAATATCTTGTTACGAACGGTAATCCTTTGTATAAGGATAAATCTGGTAAATTACGTCTTCTATCACCCCTTAAATACATACATTATATCAAACTACCAAATACCTTGTACAGAGCAATATTAAAATCACAAGTATCACAAAAACTAACATTAGGTGTATGGCATATTAGATATAAATTGAAGCGAAGTAAAGGGTTATTATAGCTAACACGTATTATACAGGTTGTTCCATTTAAGAAATTCAAGAAAATGTCATTTTAAGAAAATAAATGAATATGTGGCAGGATTATCCTGTATACTGGTTTTGGTTATTGCCTGACAAAGTTGTAAGATAACATCTGCAAAAATATAGTTTTCACGTAGTCTTTAAGATAGGCCTGCAAATGCAATTTTTGACAAACAATTGAATATCTCAGAAACATTTTTTTACACAGGTACAACTTGATACTGATGGAAAGGCAACTTCCTTAGTATTGGTATGATATACAGGGCGTTCCATTAAAAACAATATTGTTACCTTTACGCCTACATGCAACATCTTGTATAAATGAAAATAGATTTCGGTTGTAGGAAATGATGGACCACACAACTTTTGAATAAAATATTTTTTCTATCTCTTAATATATCGATATTTGCTGATTCTAAATTAGTACTCTTTAGGAATAAAGTTTCCAATTAAATGACTTCTGAGTTCGGGTTCCTGCAGGCAGTATGCAAAATACTTAATAATGTCTATTTTAATTCAACATGGAATTGTTTTTAATGTTTTCAACTCATTCTTTTTACATATTAATTCTATCATGTAAAACCGGTTTCCTAACTTTCAAAACTGGTATGCAAATATCCCAAAAAACAACAAATCACTATTGCTGAGATATAACTCAAACAGTATTCAACAAATTTTAATGTGGGATTTTCCTTGAATATTCTCTTGAATACACAGCATTTATGTAAGCAAGTCCAATCACAATTTGTTGGATAGTTCGGATTATATATCCACAAAAAGTGATATCTCATTCATTTTTCTTAGACTGTTTTTCTTATTTACTTATTTGCACAAAAATATCAATTTTGGCAAATTAATAGTGTACCTACTGAAACTAAATAAGTTTTTAGGTATATTTCAAATGAATTCATTACCATCATCGTCATCGCTGAGGTTGATGATAATGGCCGTACAAATTGGAATTTATAATGAGTTTTATACGCGTAGCCTCTAAGTACTGTTCATCTGCATGTTATTTTTCAAGTCGGCCCAGCGCATCGTTAGAGTTAGGTTGACGGACATTTAAAAATACCGATATTTAATTTAAGTCACTGGAAGGCCGTTGATAATAAAAAGTTGGATTAGTTTTTGATTAAAGCTCCCAAAATAATTAATGAAAACTTAAACGAATTTTCCAGGGCGGTCATTTAATCAGTTTAAAAGCCATAATAAACTGACTTATAAAACTTACTGGTTCGCCGTAATGTTAATGGTTCCCCGGAGATTTTTAACGAGGTCGGGTTCGGTTTATAGAAGTTGTAAAGTTTACTCGATGTTGAATTTTTTAAACAACCTGGTGATCAGTTCTAAAGTTTCCCGTTGGATATATCCCAACCCGATCAAAACTTATAACTCTTATAGGCATGGTTTTACTACCCATATCGTCTTGCTAGAAAAATAAGTACCTACTATCGTGTAAAAAAATCTGATGTGGCCAGACACATTATTTTATCATACTATACAGCAGTGTCAAACTGTGTCAAACTGTTTTGACAATACTCTCAATGCAATCAAAATATCTGTCAAATCCTGACTAACTAGTTTTAATGCAGTACGAGCGATCTCTATGAAATAGCTTTTGCTCACGCAGCTAAACTAATAATTTTACCATAAAATGTCATAGACATAAATTATTCAGAATTTCGTCTACTTTAAATTATTATTTAACTATTTTGACGAAGGTACAGAAATGGCGGCTCACTTGCAAAGCCGTTGAAAAACCTAAGAGTAAATATCCAAATCCTTTGGACCCTTTTGAACAAAAAGCCTTTCAGCTCTAAGTTTGGTCATGAAACTTGTAAATATGAAGTTTCGTCCCGATACCTTTTGTAGTTTTCCGGAATCGTCGCCACAAAAAACGGGCACAGGCACACGCACACGCACACGCACACGCACACGCACACGCACACGCACACGCACACGCACACGCACACGCACACGCACACGCACACGCACACGCACACGCACACGCACACGCACACGCACACGCACACGCACACGCACACGCACACGCACACGCACACGCACACGCACACGCACACGCACACGCACACGCACACGCACACGCACACGCACACGCACACGCACACGCACACGCACACGCACACGCACACGCACACGCACACGCACACGCACACGCACACGCACACGCACACGCACACGCACACGCACACGCACACGCACACGCACACGCACACGCACACGCACACGCACACGCAGTTAGTTTGGTTTTATACACAGATTTTTTTCACATATTCCTTTAAATTTTTGTTCTTGTGATCTAAACATATTTCTTTAAATAAAATATATTCACTTCATTGCATACGCGATATTATTTGCATTACTAGTGATTAATTGTTTTGCTCTATTTATTTTAAATAAATGAATATTGCTAGGTACAAGAAAAAATGTATTTCGTTATCGCATTTTATAGGGTTTCAAGTTGTAAATATTAGCTGTTTCCTTTAACATAGATTCTTAAAATATGTGTGCGTGGATGTGAAAAGGGACCAGTTGTCCGTTTCTAGTTACGCAGATAATCGCAAATAAAGTTAAACTGGTTCAAAATACACATTTTTGTGTTATTAGCTAATTACTCTCGTTATTGTGTTTTTTATCAGATGTGTTCGTCTGAAACCCGTCTGCGGTTGGAAAAGCATGAAAAAATGCGTTTTTATTGCGAACGAAAAATAGACCAGTTGTCGATATCACGCTACGCTCTAGCGCATTACGGTGTTGCCGCATACAGTGGCAGAAACAAATGTCCGTATGATAGCAGTTTATAAACTTGTTTGTATAAAATATAATTACAAAGTTATATAATATTCCGGGACAATTACTACGCTTATATTAACTTCACTTTTTGTTTGTTTGTTTGTTTGTTTGTTTGTTTGTCTGTTTGTTATGTGCAAATCTTGTAATCGATATTATTTCTACTTCCCAGTGTCCAATCAAGTTAAAATTTTGCATGTGGACAGATTTCCGATGACAATACAAGAAGCAATAGTTTTTCAAAAATATGGAAACTTTTCCAAAATTTGAAAAAATTTCAATATTTGGAAAATTTGACCAAATGAGTTGAAATTTTGCCTGTGGACGGATTTCCGGTTACAATGACATGAAGCAATAAATAATTTGGAAAATTTTCTAAAATTTTGAAAAAAATTTTGAATTTATACAAGTCTTGTACTCGATATTTTTTCTACTTCCCAGTGTCCAACCAAGTTAAAAATTTGCTTGTGGACAGATTTCCAGTGACAATACAAGAATAAATAAAAAAATATGGAAACGTCCAAAATTTGAAAAGAAATTCAATATTTGGAAAATTTATCCAATTGAGTTGAAATTTTGCCTGTGGTCGGATTTCCGGTGACAATGACATGAAGCAATAAAAAAATTTGGAAAATTTTCTAACATTTTGAAAAAAAAAGTTGAATTTGGAAAATATGTCCAATCGAGTTGAAATTTTGTATGTGGACAGATTTCCGGCGACAATGCGCGAAAAAAATAACATGAGTAAAAAAATTTGTGAAAATTTGTGTAGTTTTTAGGAAATGCACTTTTTATATAAATTTATTTTGATTGTATTTCCATGTTTTGTGTCCCTAGTTATGTTTATTTCTTATCATTAAACGTTTAAAATAATTTGATACTATCTCATTTATTTGAACTCGCAAATTTGGATTTTTAACTGACGTAAGTGTTGAAATCAGACAGCTGCAAAATTATGTAACAGGAAATAGGATGAAAAAAGTTGCAAATTCACGTTAATTTATCATGGTTGCCAGATTACATCTTTGGTCGCCATATTAGATCCGCCATTTTGAATTCTAAAAATAAATAAGATTTGGAATCAGAGGACCCCATAAACCCCTTACGAGAATGCTTAAGTCTTCTTAAGACTCGAGAGATGAAGCTAGGTATCTTACACTATACATATTGTAGGCCCAGGCCAATGGCGCTATAGATTAAAAAACCTATAAAACCCAAACGGAATAATGAAATAATAAATTCTACTAAAAATCTTGAAACTAATATCGAAATTGTTCTAAATATGTTGGAGTCAGCGTAACTTCCAAATATGCGGGAAGTTATTAACATTTAAACTTTGCAAAAGTTTGAAGCGTCATAGCGCAAAAGTTTAATTTTTGCACCAGCAACTTAAATATACTTTTTTTTCAATTTCTCTTTATGGTAATCGGCTTAAAATGTTGGAGTACCTTTGCCATAACTTATTCTATCTAAAAACACTCATAACTCAATTTCGGTCAACTGGTCCCTTTTCATATCCAGGCACACATATATGTATACCCTTTTCACAAAATAAATACATTTTTTTTATCAACTAATAAATATTATTAATGAGACTAAAGAAAGATTAATTGTATTCTTATGGTAAATAAAACGAATCTTAAGGTTCAAGAACATGACAAACAACTGTTTTAGTCTAACGATCTTGTACAATACAACAAAATATGGAAAATATTAGGAGTACGGTTTTGAGGGAGAAACATACTGACCAGCGACTTTCATAATTTCTTCGATGCATTTTAAAGAAATTCATTAAGATTTTACATCTGATTACACCGACCAAACCATAATGATGGTTTTGATCTGATAGATATTCTCAACATTTTGTTTTTGGTCGATTCCAATATCTGAATTTTTTAGAAGATAAACAATTTCAAGTAAACCTTGAAATGCTGTGCAACTTAGCAGCGAATATTAATTGAATAAAAATATTAGACTATTGTTTTTAGTACCAATAACAAATTATGACCTGAAATTAACAGCTAAACAGATGGATAAAAGTTAGGTTCTACTAAGCGAAACTTGACGTTTACGTAATACTTTAATAATAATGTGTGTTGAAATAATAGTTCGTAGTGGACATGGATTCTAAAGCATACGTTTTGAAGTTAGACTTTGATCCTTGCCGCATATTCAGCCGGCCAGGTTTACCAGTATTTTAGATATTGGGATGAATTACAAAATAAGATGTGGAGAATTGAAGTGGTTCCAGTAACAGATCACTTGAGAACATGTGAGAGAACTAGTTTCTTAGTTACCCCACAGGATTTTTGATCTTCCAGTATACTCAGCTGGAACTTTCTTTTCTTTAATTTTCAAAACTAAGTTGTGTATTATGATAAATTTCTTTACATTTCCCGAAAAAATAATGGAAATTGGTTAAAGATTACAAAAGTCATTGAAGTTTAGTTATATTGGTTTAAGTGTTCCTTTAATGGTGTCGGTTAGTCGATATATCAAATGTTGATACTTGTTGGTGAAATTGCATTTATAGAAGAAGGTTCCAGGAAGGTTGGTTATCTATATCAATTCAATTTTGTCGTGTTTTTCGTAAAAAATGCAAACATCCATAAATTTCTTATACTGATTACAATTAATTCTTTTCAAAAACGCACAAATATATGTATAAAATA
The DNA here is from genome assembly GCA_963966075.1 of Aphodius sticticus. Taxonomy (NCBI): domain Eukaryota; kingdom Metazoa; phylum Arthropoda; class Insecta; order Coleoptera; family Scarabaeidae; genus Aphodius; species Aphodius sticticus. The sequence goes on from OZ014510.1 coordinate 24,439,253, forward strand.
TCCGCCATTAGACAGAATTCATAATTCATAATTTTCTTTGTAAAAAATACTAATTTTGAAAACCAGTCGCAACCCCAATATATTGTTTTGAAATAAATAATTATAAAAATATAGCTGCCTATCAACGAACGATTCGAAAAAGAGTGTTTGAACCGAATAACAACAAAAAATTTCTTGTATTTTTCTTAGTAATAATAAAAATTCCGTTAAAAATAATATTTCCTAAAAAGCCGGACATTTTTTAAACTCCGCGCGATGCGGGACAAAATTGTGAAAAGTCGGGACTGTCCCGTCAAAAGCTGGATGCTATAAGCATCTAGCTATGGTTTTAGTTATTATCTGGAATAATATCTACAAAATGTAGTAGGGGAGAGTGACCAACAGTGAGACAGGTCCTACTGGAAGGCAGTGGGTTTCCCCCAGATATCTCGTGTTAGATTTTTGTGCGACAACAGTATCGAAAAATTATTTTTTAAAAATATACCTCCTGTCTTACTGTAGGGCACTGCTGACCAACACTGAGACAAATGTAGATGTAAACATTTTTAACAATAAAAAAATTAAATTGTTTTACTACTTCAAAAATTAAGTCGGTAACATTTAAATGAGCCTGACTGTGGCCCAGTGGTAAAGCGCTTGGCTATCAGTCTGGGGGTCGTGAGTTCGAGCCTCACGACCAGCTTTCAGAGTAAAGGTTTTTCTGTGGTTTTCCTTTACTCCTTGGCGAATGCTGAAAGCCAAACAACTTAAGACGTGCCACAGACGCGGGCCATAATAATAATAATTCGGGCCTGCCGATGCCCCCGTAGTGGCGAAAGCTGTTGGGGGATGTTAAGGCGTGGATTATTATTATTATTATAGCTTCGTTGTAGTACAAAACTAGTTTTCTTCTCAGAATAATAAGTAATTTACACTGACTTATAAAAAAAAGTGTCTCATTATTGGTCACTCTCCCCTACTTACGTAGTTTTTAAAAAATCAGCAATTGTCATTTTTTTGACAAAAAAATTAATTTCTCAGAAACTATTTTCTTCACAAGGGTACAATCTGATACAGTTGTAAAGACAAATTATTTAGTCTTTGTACCACAATCAAACATCTCTGACTCGAATTATTCCATAACTCGAATATTTTTTTACGAAGAACAAGTTTAAACAATTTTTATACAGATTTTTATCACTACTTCGATTTTCTATTTTTCGAATTTTTCTCTTACTCGAATTAAATTTCTATGCGTAGCCAAACCTACCTCGAATATTTCGGGGAATTTCTCTATTACCTCTATTTCTTGTGATCGCTGCTGGAATTGCAGATTCTTGGCACGTGTGTATTTAGTTAAGGTGGATTAGTGATAACAGTAAAAATATCAAAGCGCAATGTAAAGTGTTTAACAGTAAATGAAAAATTAAAATTAATTACGGAGGTTGAAAAGGGTGAAAAGAAAATTCAAAATATTGCGAAACAATTTGGAAGAATTTAGACATTGTCGAAAAAAAAAAACACTTGCATTTAAAGGACAAAAATGCTTTGATGACAAACACTGCAAGGAGAGGATTACCGTTATGGTAATCATGAGTGGTACCCAAAAGTTGAAATCGCTTATTACTGTCCAGTCGAAAAATCCCGTTGTTTTAAGGGCATAAAATCACTTCAAATGATCTACGAACGTAATAGGAAAGCGTGGATGACCAGTGAATATATGAAAAGTGATTATTAATGATTGATCAAATGTTTGTGGCCCAGAAGAGAAAAATGTTACTGTTTGTTGACAACTGTCCTGCACACCCCCAAACTGTACAAGCAAAACTAAAAAATTAGACTAATTAAATTAGACTGGAAACTAAACTAACTTCCATTCTGCATCCAATGGACCAAGAAATTATAAAAAATCTGAAGCGGTATTACAGAAAAAGAATCGTCAGGAAAGTTTTGGTCCATCTGAAACAATAAAATTGAACAATAAAGTAACGTGTTTATTTGAAAACGCGTTTTAGGAAGGTAGAACTGGGCCATAACCTGTGCATTCCTAAATACACTATTCTTTTTCTACATGTCTAAATGCAACATCCTGTATAAATGAAAATAATTTTGCGTTGTAGAAAATGATGAGCCAAAGAACTTTTGTATAAAATGTTTCTATCTCTTTAGCTAAATGTAGGGTTACCAGACGTCCTCTTTTAACCGGACAATTCCTCTTTTTTAGGGGTCATGTCCGGGTCCGGTATCTTTTTCCGATTTTCCCCGAAAAGTCCTCTTTTTTAACAAAATCATAAAATAACGTAATACCGGACAAAAAAGGTAATTTATAGTTTCATTCAACAATTAATTATTTTCTAGGGTGCATTGAGACAAACGGCGTACAAAAATTTGTTTCTCCTAAACAACCTTTCTATAGGAAGTAAATATCCGCAAAAACTATGCTGTCGGAGCGATGTTCTCACGGAAAGCTTCTGGGAATTATCCATTTCTTCGTCCATTTCTTATATGCACTGTTGAGTGCTTGCAATTTCGGGATATATGTGTTTCTAGGGAAATATTTTAAACAATTTGGTCACATTGTTTTAAGTCGTCAGAGAGGACGGTCGTTGTAGTGCATCGTGCATCCCGAGGTTATTGTTTAGTGTTTGTTTACTGTAATATCAGGTAAGAATGTTTTTCTTTTTCTGTTATTAATTGTCTTAAGATTTTGAAGTAGTAATTACTATTAATTGAACGGACATCATTATTTTTCATTGTCCTAATTTTCTCTTTGACTTCGGATTTCTGAATTTACATTGAAATTTGTAAGTGATAACTAATAACCAATTTCAAGTTATGTTTTTACGAGGAGTACCAAAATAAATATTTTTAATTTAATTTAAATGTAGTTAATGTTATTTTATTTTTATTGAAATGTAGTCCAATCAAATGGTGTTTTGCCAGGAAAAAATATAGAAGTTTTTTTCTTTAATTCTATATGTTTTTTGGGGTACTGAATCTGAATTTCAACTTTGCTACTTCCCACGGATAAGGGTTCACAACAAAAATCGCAAAAGAACTCAAAATTTTCGTCTTTCTTTCAGTTTTTTTGCCAAAAAGTCATAAAACTATGCCCTTTTCAACGGAGACCACTATATACAAAAATAAAGTACACTAAATTTCCTATAAAAAGCACCCTCAAGCGTATTTTTTGGTTGAATGGTTTGGCGCTAGAGCGCGCTGAAAGAAGGCCAAATTTTCCTTATTTATGTAATGTGCTACATTAAATTCCCTACAAATTGCATAACTTAATCAGTTATTTTGGCCAAACTGTCTAGCCGCTAGAGCGCGTTGAAATTCAAGTCAAGAGCCCTTCACCAAAAATTCAGTAGAGACCTATATTATTACTATTTATTTATAAAAAACTATATATTTGCGTTTTTTAATTAATACTTAATGTATTATGTATTTTTATATTTTTTTTTATTAAATCTGCGACGCTTAGCGGTTGACGGTCCTGGTTTCTCTTCTGAAATATGAAAGGGAAACAAAATTATTAGCAATGACCGCATGGAATTGAAATTAAATGATTAAGTTATGCAATTTGTAGGAAAATTAATGTAGTTTTATCAGAATCTAAGCTTTTTGTAATTACACGCATAACGTAGGAAAATTTGGCGTAGTAGGAAAAAAACATCTATATTTTTTTCCTGGAAATGGCACACTCGTAAACGATTTGACTGGACTAACGAGTTCCCGTTTTTTATTTCATACCATGTTTTACTCCGTACCATGCACATACTCGTATTATTGTCAACTGTAATGTTGTTGTGAACTGTTTAACATACATGAATAAATGTTCAATTTTTTTTTATCTGACTATATTTCCACATACATACATAACCCCCCCCCCCCCGCTGTCCAAACATTCGGTGTCCTCTTTTTTACTCGAAGAAATATGGTAACCGTAGCTAAATGCAGTGTCGACCACCGCGATTCTAGTGACTCACCCTGTATATTGAGCATTGCTGTCTAAGTTAATTCTAAAGAGCATTTTCTGCACTACGATCACAAAAAAGTATGAAAACCATTTAAAACTATCCAATAAAATATATGATGTCTCAAAAAATCAATAAGTGACAGGTCATGTCGCTAAATAAATAAATTATGACTTTAAAAGCATATGTGTAACAGCGCATCGATAGTAACTTGATCGCATCGAGGGTGGTTTTTAAATCAATTTATACAATTCAGTGCTCTGTACGCAGTTTTGTTATTGATTGCAATGGCAACATCACACGTGATTTAAAACGGGAAGTGAAATTGAACGGTTTGTTATCCATTGTTGCCTGATGAATGAACCAGATTAAAAGCGGTTTGCATTAATTAACGGTTTAGTTTTAGTTTGAGTAGCAAATTATTTTCACGAGAAAGTGTCATTAGCGGCCACAGCACTGGACGATAACATTGATAAATTACCCTCTAAAGTCTTGTAGCACGACTAAAAGACTGCGTGTAGATGTCCAATACAACTTCTCGGGTATGCTATATTGTGGGACTAAAGCAATTACGTGGGGATATTAAGCTCTATGAATGTTTGGTGTACTTAGCTCTTTAGGATTATGTACTTCCTAATCTTCCAATAAGTGGAAAACCATTAATGGTCATTGTTAATAGACAGAATCTACGGGTAATAAACGAGTAAGCCCCTACCTAGGTTCCATTTTCCGATTGTACTATTATTTGTATACTTTAAAGGAAATGCTTTTAGACCGAGAGCTACAGACGGATTTACTTGTTACAGTTCACGGAGAAGGAATATGTGAAATAAAACAACACGGAGAAAAACAAATGGCAGATGTGCATAAACCAAATCCGGCCGAAATGTTTTCAATTAGGCTTAACGTTGTGTTTGTTAGTACCCTCACACTATATCCAAATGTTTGTTTTTTTTGTTTGTTTCGTGTTGCGTCTCGCGTGCGCCGAACTCACACCGCTTTTAGAAACATTTACTCTAAACATAAAAGTTCATAGTTGTTTTTTGATAAGTTTGGAAAATCAACCGATGATCACTCTTTCGTGGGGATGTCGACGTTTTCTCTAAAGTCACTTTGGAACAAGATAGACTTCGCCTACGTGCGGTCAACGTTATAAAGGGTCATTATAAATGATTGTAGTCGAAGTATGCCATGATATCAAATGTAAAGATTTCAGGTTGCCGCTCTATTTGAATGGAATACCACTGTTCTACATGTGTTCTACACGCAAAAGGTAAATTGGTAGCATAACCTATTGTAAGTTTGACAGTTAATGTGTATAGCGGCAAAAAATTTCTAACATGGGAATGGCCTACTTTGACTAAAATCATTTATAATAACCCTGCACGTTCTAACGTCTTTTAACGCTGTTTCAATTTATTTTTGCACACGTAATCAGGGTGTGCCAATCACAAAGCTTTATATGCGGGCTAATGGGAAGCCAAGATTATGATTTGAGTATAGTGATTCTGTACAATCCTTAGCAACAGAACATTGCTGTAAAAATGTTTTGTTTTAATTTTATTATACTAGCTCTCGATTTTAACCTCGTTAGGCACTGGTTAATATCTGTTGACCGATCTCAAATTTCACACGAATTAAGAATAAGTATATATAAAGTAACAAATTGAGTAGGTCCTGCATAAAAGAAATTATTATAACGTTCGGTGATCCTACAATAAATGTTATCAAAATTATTTTCAAAAGTAATAATTGTCCGTCAACATCAATGGTAATCTTTTAAGGTTCTATATCGGAAGACAGAATAAACGACTCCGCTTTTCAAGATTTAAAGGACATTTGACTGTGTTAGTCTGTAACCGTATTAAGAAAGTGATTTCTAAAATTTAACGTTTGCTAAAGCAATAGATTGAGGCATTTGTTTTTTTGTCACATTGTTTTTGTCACATTTTTTTAATGTAATTATTAGATGAAGTCAAGATAAGAAGAAAAACGTTTTTCTATGTTTTCAACATTTTTTCTACGTTGGTATTTATCCAGCCTTGAATAAGCAACCATTGTTAATATCTCCCACTTTGTATAAGGGTATATTCGGTTACATAACTTATATAACCCAGCCCAACCCAAACGCCCAAACAATCCGTCCAACATATAAATATGGCCACACAACTAGCATGGCAACCGATGACTCCAGACGTCACTCATTTATTTTTGTTTTTGGCAACAGTTGTGTCCACCAACGGTCAACGTTTGCAAACGTTGGGTAAACGTTTGCAACGCGCAACCAACTAAACGCGTTTGGTCAACGGTCGCAAGTTTAGCAAACGTAAAATTATTTTGTTTGGTAGATTTGGTAGATTTTTATCATGAAGAAACAAGACTTTATGATGGCTGGACTTTGCCATAATCTAATGCTGAATGGACGACAACATTTACGTTATAATTATCGTCATCCATAAAAATATGCAAAGGAAAGTCCATTTTGCACCTTCATCAATTTCTGTCACTAAATTGTTTTGGGTATGTGTCAGTCGAAAAACGTTGGTAGACCGTTCACCAGGCATCAACGGCAAACATAAACCGCTTGCGTTTGCTAACGTAAAATAACGTAAACAGTTTGTCTGGAGAACGCGGTCAATGGAAATTTAACTAGCAAAATTTTTTTATTTAATTTACAATTTCGACTGTATTTCAGTATTCGGTTTATGAGGCCAACCTAAATTGGCTGTCGTGTTTATGCAAAAATTAGTACACGTCGGCAGCACTGCTTAAAGGGGTTATTTATGTGGAAATTTGTGTCGTGTCCAAGGAGGAGAGGGCAATTATGCCTATTATGTCAACCTGTTCGCAACGTAACCGCAACCTGGCGAACCGAAAACTTCAATGTAAGAACCGCGTTTGTTTCCAACTTTGCGCTAATGTTCCAATTCCGTGTTCATGAAATTCGCATGAAATCAATTACAACGATCCTTAAAGCGATATGGCCGCGGTTGGTATACGAGTACCATGACAAACACGGGCGACACGTAAATAATCAATTATTAACGAATCGATGATGTATTCTAGTTGGAATAACAAGTCTCCAATTGTACTTGGGTTAATTTGAAGCGATCATGTAACCAAGTTAATTAATTTTTATTTAAAATTTAACAAGGGGAATAGTTTTAATGCACCACTTGGAGTAGGTAGATAGTAAATACCACAGCATTAAAGGTAGTTTATCTATGTCCGAAGACAAATAGCGTGAATGAAATATTTACATTCTCTCGTCAAAACTTACATTAAAAGCGACCTTAAAAGCAAAAATATATTTATTTCTAAAAACTAACACGATAAATTGTTTAGAATGTACACAACATCTTTATGGAAAAAAAGTCTTAAAACTTGTTATAGCGGAAGAATCAAATTGAAGTTTTGGTGGTCAAGTTTGTGACACCCTATAGTGTAGGTATAGCTTATATCTAAATCAATTCATTACGTTTAATTTTTTATTTATGAATGCTTGTTGCGGTGATTCAGACATTCAGACTTTTGTTTTGACGGCAGTAATCAATTCATTTTGAGACTTAATCATTAATAAATGGGAGCGTTCAGCAAACGCAACCGTTGCACATCCTTCTCAGCGGAAAGTGAGCGCGCGTTCGCTCGCAACAGTTGGAAAGTCTGCGCAAACGCGTTTAGGTTTGATTAGTATCAAACAGTTGAGTATTCTCCGAACGACTCTGCTGACAAAAGCGTTGGATAAAAAAAGTTTCAGCCATACGCGATAAATGGCATGTCCAGCACCTAATCACCGACAAATGTTCACTTACTATAGCTGCGTTCGGATATTGTACTCCGTTGACACCGGGTACACTGTCCAAATGACACTTACGTGTTATTGGGTGTAAAAGGTGTAACGGTGTACAATATCCGAACGCAGCTTATATACATGATAAGAGACAGGAAAGTCAATCTGAAATACTTTGTGCGCAAACGTCACAAATATTATACTTTTTGGGGTTAGAAAGGGCCGCTGTGAACTCAACACGACAATTTTCTTCGAGAAGGTTGAGCAACGTTTGATTGTCAACGTCTAGTCAGCGGCACCGTTCAGCAAATCGCAGCTGGAACTGTCGCGGTTGCGTTCTCTGAACGCTCTGTATGTGTTGAGTTGTCAGCGGTCTATAATGGGCCCAAGAATGATCGAAACAGAGATTACGCCCTTCGGCGTACCAAAATCGGTTCGTTCTGCGCATCTACGTCACACCAGAATTGCTGTCAAAACTAAGTGCCAAAGTGGCGTATATTTTGTCAACGAACATATGGCGGAGATGTCAACATGATGTGAAATATTAAACAGTGTTTAGTTAGGTTATATTAAAAAAAAATCGGTGTAAGCGATTGGGGAACTAAATTGTAATAATCTCATCGTCAGCAGGATGATGATTTATAGGTCAAGTGCTAATAAAATGATTATTAATCTTTACTAGCGATCTAATTTACCATTTGGCCACACTTATAAAATGCTCCATACGAATGACGCTGATCTTGTAATTGAAATTATTTCTTCGCCGGCAGAAAGTTATCCATTTTTTTAAAACGTCGGCTTTGGACGGAAATGAAATAAACTGCATTTTGATGCTTTGATGCTTTGCTTTTTTTTCAAAGTGGTAATGTTGTGTCAACGTGTTGTCAAAGTAATTTGTATTTTGTTATGATTCGTATGTAGTCAAGGTGTTATCAATGTTTGGTCTAGTGTGACGTCACAGCAATCAGCTGATTGTCAAACTCGCTCAAAATTGAATGACAACCTGCGCAATGCGTAATCTTGTACTATCATTCTTGTAATGGGCCTATACTAACCCGAAAACGTCTAAATATTTGTGACGTTTGCGCCCACAATACTTTTTATATCGGCAAACTCGTTTAGCGAATACTAAACTGTTTGACACTAATCAAACCTAAACACGTCTGCGCTGACTCTCAATGGTTGCGTTCGTTCTGTGCGTTCGTTGAACACCCCCCCCCCCCTGATACATAACCTTGGTATTAACTGTAATAACAGTATCCAGTGGAAATGGCATTGCATTGATAAGGGTTACATTCAATAGGGTATTACGGCACTTTTCAAATTCTGTTCTATTACAAAGTAGGTTACCTTAGCATCACCCTTTCACACGTAAAATGCCAAACAACGCTTTAATTTAGGAGAAATCGAGTTTTGAAATTCAAATAAAAATCCTACTTGTGACGTCACAAGGAGGGATTATAATGCGAAACTTGACAACGTCGCGCATAGTTATTATTTTTATGTTGCTGTCGTGCCAACAGTCGCGTAGTTCACTCTGTTTACCGTTCGTGCATTGAGGTTAGGTGGTCAGTGATTTTTTAATATGTATATCAACACCAGCAAACACCTTACATAATCAACATGAGCAAACAATAATATAGAGTTTGTTGTGTGCCGGGTTGCAACAGCAAATCAGTCGAAACACCAGAATTCAACATTTAGACGAAATGGTATATCTACCTTGTAGTTTCATATACACACAGGAATATATTATAAGAAATGTACCTATTGTCAATATGTATTATTAATAAACTTCTATTTAACCAGTTATTATTTACTACTAGTCTTTCCCTCTACATTCAAATTTCTTTGTGAACCATGTGATTTTATTACTTTGTCGTTAATTTACTATGAACAATTGTAAGCTGGTTGAATAATATGTATGACAGGTTTACACAATTATCTATTGTAATCTATTTGTATTCTAATGTTCGTATAACGGTATGGGTGCAAGATTGGAAAGTTCATGAGTTATCTCCAAACCCTCCACGTGTTAACTTCTTTCTTACTTGGAATTTATTTATCGATGGAGGAAGTAGGTAAAGACTAACGTTGAACTACTATTACCATTAGATTAGTTACCATATAATTAATGTACATGGTAATATACATTGTATAAAAGTTGAGTCAACTAGTATATAGAAATAAACAAACATTTTATTTTAGCATATATTTATTTTAAATTTGTACCTACATACTTATTGGTTAAGTTTAGGGTATATATATATATATATATATATATATATATATATATATATATATATATATATATATATATATATACAGACCAGAAGTTTTCAGCCTCACTAATTAATTTTTTAATTAAATCATCATCATATTCTACTTCTTTGATGATTTTTTTTGTTTCTTCAAGCTTGGTTCGGCAACAACAAACAGGGCTTTTTGCGTTTACAAATATACATTTGAAGTTGCAACTGGACCATACATTTTGGTGTAATTTCATCTTTGTTAATAAAATTGGTTATCGTGTGGTTTCTTTGAAGGGTGATTTAATTTCAATAACATGAGTATCGTTTATGCCATCCGGAGAGGCCCCAAATATGGGATATTCCTTTGTTAAAAAAAAACCACAACTGTTTACTTGAATTCCCTTCGTCCTCAATATTTCAATAACGACAGTTTCCATTTCTTCACCTCTTCGCATCGCAGCAGACTCGAATACTTTAGCTCCAAAGGTGATTTCGACTAAAGAACCAACGGTTTTACATCTTGACACTGTGTATATTGTTCATGCTGTCACTCTAGCATACCGCAATTCATACCACATGCGACTATTACTTTGAGCTCTTGTTTCTGGCACTTCGTGAATGTCTCCCATATTCTCTTTGCAGAATTCAATAAAATTTGTACAGGTGCGATGTCCTTTACCATATAATATTTTGAATTCACAAAATAAGGTGTGCGTTGACAGATGTTGAAAATCACTCTCACTTAAATACCTAATTATTTGATTTTGAATACCATTACTAAGGCAGTATTCTTCAAAATCTTTAAAAAAATCTTTAGATTGTTTGATTTTACTATCGTATTCCTGATAGTTTTCAATATTTACAGTTTCAATATCTTTTGCTAAAATATACTTCACTGACTATCCAATCTGCGACAATTTCGGTTTCTGCCAATAGGATGTCACAGATGTTGGCGATGGTTCCTCACTTCGGCGATATAGCCCCACATTAGTAAAACACAATTCTCGCATTGAACACTTAAAACATGTCCCAAAACTTCATCTAACACACAGGATACTGTGTATAGTTTCTTCGTAACCGAATGCTCAGGGGTAATTCTAGCTTTAATCGTGCATCGTCTTATCACTCCGTTGAAGTTGAACATAACCTACAGCATTATCCCCATATTGCCTTGATGATCTAAACATATCGCTATATTAATTATACTCATATTATAACATTTGGATAATATCTTACCGCTCAAGTTTAATCCCTTTCATTTCAGCGCCTAAGAAATGCTGGCTTTCGTTTAAAAACGTTATTGTGGTAATTAGATCGATCGTGGGCAAATTTTTCTTTGGTAAAATCATCTTCCACAGAACACATGCTTGCACTGGTAACTTAACAACTTACTTAATAAGTAATAACTTTACGATACGCTGTAAATACTACCTGTGAAGTTTGTCAACACTCATACCTACAAACAAACAGCGGTGCAAACACTGTTGCAAGAAAATTCCCTAGGTTTTGATCAATTTCTTGGCTACGGTGCCAATTCTACACTTGGCCAATCACGACAGTGATCGGAAAATTCAAATTTTAATTGTAATTTTCTCAACAAATTCTGAATGTAATTTAGTTTTATCTTAACATAATTTCGGGTTATATACTGTAAAATCGCTTAATACACGCTTTTGCTTAAATTTCCACATGACCGTAATACCCTATTCGTTTTGACTACTTTACACACGTCTTTGGTACTTACTATTTGGTAATACCATGTTCACAGATTGATAACTTTTACTTTATCATATGACAAAGTAGCGTAATCGTAATCGTGTCGAAAGAAAGTTTTGAGATATGTGTGTGTAAACTTAAAAATTTTGTATAATTTATGTCTATGAAATTTTTTGTTAAAACTAATAGTTTAACTGCATGAGCAATGATTTGATAGAGATTGGTAGTGTCTGCAGTAAAAGTATTTAGCCAGGATTTGACAGATATTTTGATTAGCGAGAATCGACAAAGAAACTGATTATTTATTCTAAAAATGGTGGTACCATTTTAGTGGTACTTGTATGTACTATAGAAATGTGGAATGAGGTGCATCAAACAGAAATATGTTGGGAAACGAAAGTGCTCTGTGATGCTGTGAGTGCAAGCGAATCTGACCAATGATCCATAAGTATTAATCGTTTCTCTTTTTCAAAATTGTTTTAGAATTTTGATAAATTTCTTTTAAGGTGCTTAAATAATGATCAAAATCTCTACAACATTACAAAAATTATATAGCATCAAAATTTAGACAAATTTTAGGCGGCTGGTTTTTTGTCGGTATATTTATCCCGGCTGGTTCATTACCGCCCAGCCTAAACCGCCGAATTTACCAACATTAGATTTGGGTCTTAGAAGGTCTTATAACGTAGGTTAAGATAAAATTCCCACTAAGGAACCATTTATTCACATTACACTTAGTTCACATTGTTCGTATACCAATCGTATACATTATGAATTATTATGTATTTAGATATGCTAAATCCAGAACTGCTGTTACACAAAAGTTCAAGTAACATTTACATACATTTTTTATACTTCACATTTTCTATACACCAGGCCGTTATCACATCTACGGTTATTCAATGTGGGAAGTTTCAAATGAACATCTCTATATATTATTTTATTGAAAGTAGGGATGCACCGGTTTTGCTCCGATATCCGGCCGCTTCGGCCCATTGTGTAAGATCCGGCTCCGGCCTGAGCAACCTTAGTATTCAGCGGCCGAAGCAAAAAATTACGTCATGTTAACAAGAGATGTTTTTTTGTCACCTCAGAACGCTATCTTTCGCAAATCAATTTAAAACTTTCCATATATTTAGTGACCCAATTAGTACCAATTGGTACCACCAACCGCGGAAGTAGTACCACAACGGAACATTCCTAATTTATGAGAAGTTCTTTTGAACGTCCCCTCAGAACGCCACACTTCGTAAAATAACTCGAATGACAAGTTTTGTAAATATTTAGTACCCAATTGGTAGCGTCAGAAAACACCAACCACCATATTAGTACCTCAAACGACTACCCCAAAATCGGGGGGTACAAATGGCGCGCCTCACCTCAGAACGACGTTTGTTGAAAAACAACTCGACTCTATCCTAGTTTTTTTAAGGATTTAGTACCCAATTTGTATCCTCTCAAAGCACCAACCTCTAAATCTTAAGATCAAAGAAAGACCCTAAATTACGGGTAGTTCTTTCAAACGTCACGTCAGAACACCACTTGTAAGAGAAAAAGGCATATCGGATTTGATAACACAAAGCAGAAAAATCATTGGACATTTCAATAATTCTTCTATGGCGTGCTCTACATTGAAATACATAATACAAAAATAATTAAACACTAACCATAAAAGGTTTATCCATATTAAACATCGTTTATCCCTTTTCTTATATGCTAATATGAATAAGGTGGAAAACTTTTTACTTACGACAATATAAGTAAATGACTAAAGGCGAGCAGTAACTATTTTGGTAGCAGATAATAAGAAGACCTTGCTTTGGCCGAAGCTTCGGTGCTCTGGCCAAAATTTAAGCCGGAGATCCGGTATTTGACTATTCGGCCAAATCCCGCTCCGGTGCATCCCTATTTGAAAGTATTGTGAAGTTCGTACAAAAAGTTTCGAAAGAGACAAACGATGATGATATTATCAGCTTTTGGTTTGAACCGGAAGTATGATAGCTCTTTTTTTTTTTTTTTTGGGGTGTTGCCGTGTGCACAAAGCCTGTTGGCTTGTCTGTGCGGCGGTCGTGGAGACGGAGTATTTTTAAAATCCCTGCCTAACCTGGGCTTGAACCCTGGGCTTCATAGTGGAAGGCAATCGCCTTATCCACTAGGCCACCTCCGCTCCTTTTAAAAGCATTCATATGATAGCTCTTTTAAAACAAGTTTTGTTTTATATTTTTTATTTAAGGTAACTGAAGAGACAAGGAGAATCTTTAAAAAATGTTGTTAAATCAAGAAAAGTTTTAGATAAACCTTACTTTTTTATCTTTATCCACGCTTCTTACAGGGTTTTCAAATTTAAATGTACGTTTGACAGAAAGCAAAATGTAATCCAGGTGGATATCAGCGTAAATTAAACGATCCATTTTCCGCAATTGTAATCCATTTTCGCAGTATTTTTGTCCCTTTTCCTTCAACCCACCCTCACACCCTTGCGTTGTCTGAATTCGTACACGACGGGAGTCATACGGTATAGAAGTCCCGAAGCTGCAGTCAACCCTCTTCGCTAGGAAACCTAAACAGACAAAAAGACATACCACGTTAGCGCTTTATATTATAGTATAGAGTATGTTATAGGGAACTATTTAATTTAAATGAGTGTGTTATTATTCAGTCAATAGGTAATATAACAATTATGTTTTTTACAAGCGCCTTACTAAATAGCCATTTTACGTATCACTAAAATAATCTCTAATACACTGTTTTATGTTTTCTGTTTATACCGTCAAACCCGAAAAATTATACTTCACGGTCCAGTGCAAAACTGTAACCGGAAGTTGGCTAAGGCCAACCATATGTCCTCGGGAAACTTCTCTACTTTTATATAAAAACATGTATTCGGTGATGTAAATATTATTTTTTCCTCGAGTACTTTAATTTGACGTATGTACGGCAAATTACAGATGGGGGGCAGTGAATTCATTGGAAATATTGCGTAGATCGACAATCTGTAATCTGATTGTATTTTGAACCTTTCTGTTTGCGCACACAATTAAAGCACCCAAAATGGAAAAATATGAACTCCGCTTGGAATCTAAATATTGTAATCGGAATGTTGAAGAATCTGAGTGGAGCAAAAAGCAGGGAGAACCAGAGGCGATACGGACGTCAATTGCTTTCCAGCTCGGAAAAGGTCGACGGGTCGGAGATCGCTTCGATTTTATAGACATTACAATTCGACGTTTATTTTAACGACAAACAAACAGAAGTGGGGAGAATCGGCATGCGGAGTATAATGATGAGAACGGAATGGTGGGAAGTTATCCCAGATTGTGTTGGAATTGCTGTAATTAGTGTGGTTTTACCGTGCGTTAGGTTTACATTACCATTTTAGTGTACTGCAACTGTCCCATTGAAACATAAGAAAATAAATGATTTGTTATTAAATGCAGTTTAATTTTTATTTTTCTATTTGTTTTTTTTTGTAACTTAACGACGTATTAGTACAGTAAAATCTAGCAAAAGGGGGAAATAAATCCAAAATAGTTACCCCATTGGAATCCGGCGCGGTGGGTTTCAATATTCTAAGGCAGCGTTTCTCAACCTTTTTACTCTTGCGGAACCCTTTAAATAGGGTTGGAACCTGGCGGAACCCCAACAAAAAAAATATACAATGTCCTTTCCAAGGCATTTCGAGTAGTTTTTGCGTCCAGAAAAACGTGTAACGTATTTCAAGTAACCAGATACAAGTCTATAAAGAAACGCTGTTCAATGATTGAATATTACCTACTACTGTGATATTAAAGTATTTTTCCTGTAAAATTTAAAAAATGCCCTGTCAAATTAAGGTGATACTGTGCAAATTTCACAGGAATATGTTTGTGGAATATGTGAATTCTGTAAAAACAATACAGAAATTTAGCTGGTATCCAATAACCAGCGATGTTACAGTTAATTCTTCTTTTACAGTTTTTTTTGGTAGATTATTACATTCATTTTCTGTAACATTGCATTTCTCTCTAGGTACAAACTTATTTGTTCTTTTTAAAGTATTTCAAGTATGTATTACCAAAGGAAGGAAGACGAAAATACAAATCAAACAACGTGAAAACGAAGAATACAAAAAGTACCGTTTACAAATAATTAAATAAATAAATTCAGTATAAATTAAAAAGAAATCATTGGTCGAAATAAAAAAATTAAGAAACATCTATTCTGAGTAAAAGGTTTCATATGGACCTATTGATAACAAGTTAATATTCCTTAAGAAGTGAGAGCCATTTAAAATACTGTTTTATTAATATTTTAAGCTAGGTATTGAAAAAACAAATAAGTCCTTATGAAACATTTTAGTCAGAACAATAATTACGTTCTGAGAAAGAAAGTATGCGAATAAACACCCAAGTAGAAGATATTTATACACACTAATTATATCTATAACAATTTTCTCTTAAAGTTTGTTAAACAAGAAAAAGCTTGCTCATACATACACAATGTTGAAAATTAGACTGATTTAAGGTAATTTATAACTCTAGGTGAAAATTAAATGCAAAACATACCAAATTATAAATAAAAATATGTGAAGCACTTTTAAATTTGTCAAAATTAGTACTTACTTCAATTTAAATTAATTATTTTTTGTTATATAAATGCAGTCACGAAATTTGAAATTACACTTTAGTTTCTTTTTACTTTATCATACGCAGTATGTGAAGTATTGTAATCGTGCCAAAAAAATTTTTTGAGATTTTAGCGGAAATATGTCTTTTTGGGTCCCCTGAACATTTTTGACCAAGGTACAAAAAACTGTCTGTGTGTGTGTGTGTGTGTGTGTGTGTGTGTATGTGTGGATGTGTGTACCCGTTTTTGTGGCGACGATTCCGGAGAAACTACTAAAGGTATCGGGACGAAACTTCATATTTAGAAGTTTCATAACCAAACTTAGAGCTGAAGAGCTTTCTGTTGAAAATGGTCCAAAGGAACTGCAGGTTTAGTCTTAGCATTTTTGAATCATTTTGTAAATAAGCCGCCATTTCTGGAATTTCGTCGAAATAGTTAAATAATAAATTAAAGAAGATGAAATTCTGAATAATTTATCACTATGACATTTTTTGGTACAATCAATAGTTTAGCTGCATGAGCAAATGCTATTTCATCGAGATCGGTCGTACTCCTTTAAAACTAGTAGCCAGGATATGTCAGATTATATGTCAGATATGATTCTAATGACAGTACGTAGCGTCAAACGCAAATGTTTTGACAACCTACTGTCAATATAAACTGCGTTCGGATATAGTATACCGTACACTTTTTACACCCAATAACACGTAAGTGTCATTTGGACAGTGTACCCTGTGTCAGCGGAGTACAAGATCCGACCGCAGCTTTATTCGACATATCTGTCTAGTTCTACTAGTTTTATTTTAATGCAGACATAGCCGATCTCGATCAAATAGAATCTCATGCAGCTAAACTATTAATTTTATATATAGTATGATAAAGTCATGTGCCTGGCCACATCAGATTTTTTTTCCTGTCCGCATAAGTTTTCGTCTATAATTGCAACTCACACTGTATATTTATTGATTTTCTATGATCAGGACCGACATAATTTTCGTCATAGAAGCTCAGAACTTGTCTGGTGATAGGTTAGGTAGTTATCTTCTCTGGAATGTAAGATCATATTGAAATCCACCACCTACAACTCGGTTCTTCTCCTAAAGTACCTACGATTATGAGCAGCAGATTCAAATTATAGGTTTATTTAAAATTTAAAATAACACTGAATAATGTGCCCATGAACTCGCGACCGTCACCGCTATTTGTTAATATTTTTCCGCGGAACCCCCGACGACATCACACGGAACTCCAGGGTTTCGCGGAACCCCGGTTGAGAAACGCTGTTCTAAGGAGTCCCTGATTGGTATGATAACCTAAAAACCCATCCCTAATGTGCACGTTTGAAGTTTTTCACATTTTACAAATACAAAACAATAATAACTTTGCAATTTTAACTTTTATGTAATAGTATATTATTATACAAGTTTTATAACACGTCAAATTGGCGCACGAGTTGTTTTGGGCACGACGAGCGTAGCGAGGAGTGCCCACATAGAACAAGTGTGCCAATACGTCTTATAAAACGAGTGTAATATACTATTTTTTCTACTTTGCGTCATTAATTTTATATAAATTTAGAAATTGTGGTTCCTATATCGCGCTAAATGAGAATCTAGGGTATTTTGCGGGTACCACGTGGCAGCACTGTAGTCACTGTCAACTTCGTTAAGGATGACATGGATGAGATAAAATCATGACAAAATCTAATTGTGAATAATTTTACTCTACTTTAGCCTACAAGTTTGAATAAATATTCAGCGAGTTCGCAACGATGATCATAATGGAGCTTGGGGCAACACTTTTAACCCTACTGTCATAAATACATGAAACTTAACCTAAAAAGTTAGCAACTTTAAAATAGTGGGTTCATAAGTATAATAATCAGAATAGAAGTGTTTGGCGGTGACTGATTAGTTACTTCGAAGAGCAAGAACTTACTAAAGAATTGTTATAACGCTTAACGTTTAATAGCGGTGTCTACCTAATTCCGCTACGTAGCCGTTGCGGCTTATATATTTACAAGCACTTATAATAGAAACCCAATTCTAATTTCGGCAAAGTAGTTTATTAGAATAAATTATACTTAGTAAAATTACATGTGATGGAGGTAATACAAATACGTTGCACACAACCAGAACTAAGACGAAGTCGAAAGCGACGGACAAAAGCGAATACGAATTGAACCGAGCATCCAAGCGTCCAAAATATTACCGAAAACTTATACGTTACATAAACAAAGAAATCCTCTACACTTTAAATGTTCTATAGCTTCGTATGTGTATGCTGAGGAACCATTTATTGCGCATATACAATTTCGCAGCAGTAATTAAAATCGTTCATATCTACGATGTAGGTTTGATCTTCGCATAATACCTTATTAAAGTAAATGTGGTCCTTGAATTATATCTGAAAAGGAGATTTGATGTTTAGTTGAAAAGAATGATAACGATCACGTACCAGAGTTGCAAAACATCACCGAAAACGTCATGCTGGCGTATTTTGATGAATACAGCAAAACTAAGAAACCCCAATCTTTTGGCCATACTATAGCAGGCTACACCCGTTTAAATATGTATAGAATATTGACATTTCGCAGTTTATGCGATTGCAAGCGTCTTAAGACGATGCAGTGTGTGGTTATGTATTGTACGTTTGACATATGGCATTTGATATCAATGTGTACCAATCTTAGACACAAATGTTACTGTTTTCGGTCATACAATGTGTTAATTGTAACACCGAAAACAGTGTTACAATGTGTGCATTGTGAATGCAAAGTAGAAAAAGATCATTATAACTACACAAGATAGATATTTACCAGTTTTTCAACTGTGTTTCGTTTTTTATTGAAGGTGAACATATGACAAAAGACGTGAGAAACATGTTTTGTCAAATAAAGTATGGTCTAACTTAACGCATTCTTGGTAAAATTAGTAAAGAAAAACTAAGTCCGGCCCTGTTGAGCGTAACAGTAGGTAACAGTATTTTTTGTTTTGTAATTTTGAAACGACGTTTTGGGGTCGTTGCCGTCTTTCAGTATTAGTGATTTTTTAGAAACAAAAATATAAACTACTTATTTTAGGTAACTTGCACAGAAAAATACATACGAACTTAATACTGATTAATTTGTCAACAACAACACTGATTGTTTTATTAATTTTGACGTTAGAGATTGATGCCTTAGCAAACTATACTTTTGGATGGAAAAGGAATATCCGGCTCAGATGTAACTTTACTGCTTTGCTTTGATATAGTTAGCATTAAAGATAAACAGTGAAAATTGCTGTTGTCCAAAGTAGTCATTTATCTACGAGTCTTTTTGACATTAAAGATTGGTGATATGCAACAGAAAGTTATATAACATGTTACAGAGCAAATACTACAAAATTAAAGCCCAATCAGAATTACACAATAATACTATTTTTATTAATTTCAAAGTTTTCATGGTAAATCTTAAACGGTGTAAAAATTGTTTAGTTTTTTTAAATATGTTGTTTCAATGGAACCAACAATATATTTAGTTGTGGAATGAGTTGTATTTAGTTGTATTAATTTATTTATAATTAATAATAAATTATTTGTTGTACCCAGGACATTTATTTGAAGAATTTACGGCTTGAGGTAAAACTTGAAAACCGCAAATCATTGAGAAATGATATCCAGACGTTTTATTGAAAATACAATTTAATTTATTTAATTTAACTAGATACTTTAGCGAAAGCCATTAATCTCTAGAAGCAAAAATAGTGGGAATTCGATGAAGTAAGTATTTTTTGGTGTCAAGCAAATATTGTGTTTTGTTCCAAAATAGGAAAAATTAAAAACAATGTCATTCCTAAGAGCCAAAAATCCGTGTATCAACACTAAAAAACTATTCGCCAGTCAGGCCTCGACTGTAGTGACTTAAAACGGTTTTAGAATACAAAAAGTTTTACAATTTTCATGACTAAATGATGTGAGTCTTTGTTATTCTAGCTCCTGGGCTATAAATAGCAATATTGATTTTGTGCAATGTAGAAAATGTAAAAAAAATTAGCCATTATCTCGAGCATTTTAGACGATAAATTCCAATTCATGAATCATTTATAACTTTAATATTTGTAATGTACGGACTCGAAAGGCAACCCTCAAAGATAACCATAAATGTTGTCCCAAGGGAGGCGGTAAAAGGTGCAGGGCATTTGAGAAATGATGGCACTTCCCAGTAAACTGATATAAATGTGCTTAGGTTAGATTTTTTACGATCCAGTCGGGATTTGAGCGGTAAACTTGTTACGTTTTTGCTCACTCTCAGGGATAGAAAAAGTTAACAGATTAATTTACTTGCGGAGTTGTTTCTAATTACGTGTTTCCTCTTTTTTCGAGAGATAGGGGCATCGGGGTAAATAATTAAAGGGCGACCTCTATCGGAGCCCTAAGACCGACTTTTCAGATATAACGCTGGAAGCTAGTTGGCTTTGTTTGCACGAACTTCGACGATCTCGCTAACGGCGACTCTAACCATGAACTTGGCTACTTTTTTTAGTATTCGGACTTCGGGTTACATCATTAAAATTTCTTTTCGGTAATCTTCGTAACTTTGTTGTGCGGATATTATGTTTTAACAATTCCACTTATTTCGGAGGTCTTGACTTTTACCCATCCAACTTTTAACAACACCCCAAACTTATAAAACTCCCTTCGGACTTGTTCAATTTATGACCTGTCTGGTCCGTTTCCTTCGTCATTTTATACGGATACAAAGTATCAGAGTACGCCGTGTGGACAAAATAATTAGGGAAGGGTACGAGACGTCGTGATCATGTCGAAATTGTTCCTTTAATTTATGAGGTATAGAAACGTTTCACAATCATTTGTGCACCGTGACTCACCCATTTTCGTTGTACTGAAACCGCACCCCAATAATAGAAGGCTGTAATAAAAGGTTGCTGCTGTTAGGGTCGGAATTTGTTTTTTAACATTTCCAAACAGTGTACACTGTACACTAAAATTGGATATTCATTTTAAATTTGTAAACAAGTTTTCAATGAATCATTTTGATTATCTTTTACTACCTATTACACTGGTCGACAAGGTAACCTGTAACTTTAATGAACATTTTTTGATATCTATGTAAGAGCATATAATAAAAACTCGTATAGAAATCTTCCAATATAAGACCAAACTTGTATGAAAATTAGTATGCTTTACCATGAAAACCAAGACAAAAAGCAGTTAAAAAATACTGGAACAAGTCTTCTACTTTAGTTTGTACCTACTTCATATTGACAAACAAAAAGTATAAAATTATTATAGAGATTTATCTAAAAACCTATTTAATGTATTTTTATCGGACTTTCAGATACAAATATAATACAAAGAATAATTCAGAGAAATCCGATCAAAATTCGTTGACTATATTTTACGTTATATCGCCACAAAAATTGCAGGATTGCATTGTTTCCGCCAGTTGCAGTGTTTGCACACAGTGCGCGCGGAAACTAGAAACTATGAAAATCTCTGAGACGGGTTGTAATTTTTAATTACTCATCGATTCTTGCTAATTATTAAAATATACGTTTTTATGAAAATACAAATTTCCAACCGGTAATTTTTACTGACCAATGCCGTCATCGATACATTTTTTAATGGCGACCCCTTATCTTTTTACTGATTTACTTGGTAGATCTATTGATAGTATTGTTAACGGAAACATTTTATGGGATCACATCAGTAAACTTTCGAGAAAAGACAATTGAAAATTAGAAATATATTGGTTGTACTATGGACATGGATTTTGTGGATGGAATATAAAAGTGTGTTTTGGGTAAAATTGACCGAATATGAAAAATTTCTATGGTGGAAGGTTCGTGTAAAAGCGGCGAATTTCAAAACTACAAAGATTGATACTTTGACCAGAAATTGTAAAAGTTTGAAAAGCTTTAAAATTCGATCTTAAAGGACATGGCATAATATTTGGGCTACAAAGGTTTAAGACTTTAAGGTTTGAAACTGTGTTTCTTGGGGTGAATAAAAAAAATATATGATGAGAATAGATGAATGTTTGTAACACAGTACTTCAGGCTCTGACCAATGTTCTTATTTACTGGTTTGGATGTCTCAAACTGACTCAACAAAACACAATTTTCGTTTTCCCAGTATCACACTAATTTTTTAAAAATTTCACAATTCTCATTATGTTTTTACAATGTGCTGCATAAATCATAAAAATTGTTGAAGTAGTTCAAATGGTTCTTTCTTTTAATGAGTATACTTATTACAAATTTTATTATAAACCGCCGTAAAAAATGATTTATGTTTCTTGTTAGATAAATGAGCATTAATTATAAATAGATTGTATTGTTTAAGAAAGTTGTTTGATTTATTTATTACCAACATCAACATTTGCACTAAAATGAAGCTTTATTTTATACAGTGCGTTCATTTCAAAACTTCCCACCCGGAATAACTTTTGACATAATGACGCCACGACATTTAGCAAAAACACGTCAATTTTTATTTAAAGGCGGAACTTTAAAGCTACTTCTAATCTAATCATAGGTCCCACCCCTTCACCCCCAGCCACCCCTACTTTCGATTTTCAAATGGGACTACCTATCTTCATATACCTCATTTTAAAGGGGATAAAAATGTCTATTCATTCATAAGAAAATAAATTAAATCGGTTTATTCCTTTCTGAGATAGAACAAATAAAGTAAGAGTTAATGTTCTATTTTTGACAGAGAGGAAATGCCACTTTGCAGAATTTTTGCATGCTTTTCTCTTAAAAGTTTTAAAGTTCAGGTCCACGCTTTCAGTTAACCCTGCTAAACACCCATAACACGGTTTCTTAAAACAAAATGGCACGAATTGTCAAAATGTACAGAATTTTTTTCATAAACCGAAAAAACAGAATTTTCTAGAAGCTAAAATGGAAACTTCCAAATCCCTGTCCTCAAGGGTAGTTTTAATTAATTATATTTAATAGAATTTTGTTTCTACCCTCTTCACAGCTAGCCAACCCTACTTTTGATTTACAAATGAAAGTACCATCATGTAGAGCGGATGAAGCAATCTTTTCATTTTTAAATGTTATATCTGCATTTAGTATCTTAGAAGAAGCAGCATCGTGAAATTATTATTCACGTCATAATTCGGATACTGTTTATTTTGTAAAAATAACTAATAACAACGATTTGATTTTTATCAATTAGTTTATAAACTGTTCAAAATGGACTCAATTTTTTTCGAAGCATAAATAAAGTCTACTCTCGAAGGCACGTCGCACTTTTCTAAATGTTTCGCGGGATATCTGCCGGCACTTTGAGTTATCCAAACTTTAAGATCATGTAAATCTTCCGTTTTAAAAACTTGAGTTTTTAAATGACCTCGGAGAAAAAAATCAAGTGGCGTTAAGTCCGGGCATCTTGCTGGCCATTCTAGGGCCCGGCCCCTCATCTTCCTATCCACTTCCCATAAAACCTTTCATTTAACCACAGGAAGTTCATTGAGGAATTGGCGTCCTTCTTCATCAAATTGGTTCTCCAAAGATCGAATTATAATTGGAGTTATCACATTCTTCAAGAGCTCCAGATAAAGCTGGCCTGTGAGATTTTCTTCAATAAAAGAAGGACCGATTATTTTATGCCCTAGAATACCAACCCACACATTGACCTTCTGTGGGTATTGTGTATGGTCTTTCCGAAACACATGAGGATTTTCAGTGATCGAGTATCTACAATTATTTTTGTTGACAAACCTGTTCAAATAGTAATCTGCTCACAAAATTCAATACTCCTATCAAAATTGTCTTCAGCGAGCCGTTGATGTATTTGCATCTTGAAAGGAAAGAATTTATTAAATTTTAATGTTTTCTGTACGGAACCAAGAGATATTTGGGTTTGCGCAGCAACCTTTCTTATAGATATTCTTGGATCCGTTGCAAAATGACCAACAACTTCAATTTGTGCTCCTTCTACCTTAACTCTCGGTTGCTTGTTCTTCTTATTTTCTGCTGTACGAGTTTCAAGAAATTTGGCTTACATTTTTATCGGGATACTTACCGTTGAAAACTCTTGCCGCCCGACGAGCACAACGACTTTCACAGGCGTAAATAAGAATTATATCTATTCTTTCTTCTAAGGTAAAAACCGTCTTCATAAAGTGATCTAAATACTAAATACTAGATTTTAGCAATCGAATATAGCTCGATCAAGCTCGAAATCTAGGAATCTAGGAAATGTCATATTAGTAACCATGGTAATTTACACAATAAACTATCTGTCGTATGTGAGAGCTAGCCTAACTCGATAAAATTAAATGATACGCTTTTAACTCTATCTCGGAAATGAATAAACCTATTTAATTTATTTTTTTTATGAGTAAATAAACATTTTTATCCCCTTTAAAATGAGGTATATGAAGGTAGATAGTCCCATTTAAAAATCGAAAGTAGGGGTGGATGGGGGTAAAGGGGTGGGACCTATGATTAGATTAGAACTGTTTTAAAGTTCCCCCTTTAGGTAAAATTTGACGTGTTTTTGCTCAATATTGTGACGTCATTATGACAAAAGTTATTCCGGGTGAGAAGTTTTGAAATGACGCACTGTATTTAAAATTACGGAAAAATGAGACAAATGCCTTTTTTATGGCCATATTCAAAATAAGCATGTTCAAATAAAGAAAAAAATATATTTAGGTTGAAGTTACTGACAACAAATTAAAACTTGTCGGCCAGTGTAATTATTCCCGAACTTCTGTGTTATCTGCGAGTTATTATTTTGTCCCCAACTTTGTGGTAAAAAGAATGGAAACACATAAGACGTTTAGTACCCTAAATTGGAATGACTTCTATTTATCATCATTTATAAACAATTAAGTGATGTTCTTTCACCTTTTATTATATTTTTTTAGGTAAAACCATTCTAGATTATTAAAAGTATCGACGTTAATAAGAAAAGCCTCAACTACTAATTCAATCGGATAGAATCTTATATCCCGGAAGCTATCGCATATTTTTAAAACTTCTACTACGTAAAAGAAGAAAGCAAAATTTGTCAGATGGAAACGAATGATGTGTCAATTTGAGGAGAATTTGAATTGGATAAAATAATACGTTTTTCCGTGAATTTCATTGAAAGATTTGGTGATAATATTACATTTTTGAATAAACTTGGGGGAAGGGTAATTGTCAATCGAGTTCAAATATTTAGCGTTTACTAGGCTGATTATTTCTGCGTTTATATTAAGACGCACAATTTGGCATCTCTCACTTCTCATGATTTTTGTTTTCTCTTTTAAATTCAAAATATAAAAATGTAGTACATAAAAATGTAGTTATAATTTTAGGCTTTTTCTATAGATATTAGGCAACTATTGGTACCCCAGTCGATTTGATCCAAAAATGTTTACCTTCTTTATATCTCCCAAATGAATATCTTTAGATATACAATTTATTCATATGATATTTACTAGAGATATAAATTAGGTATGCTTGCTTCCAATGCTTTACATAATATAATAACTCACTACAAATATAGTTTATGCACTGCTGTTATAACTTTTTTTACCCGGATATCCATCACAAGAATATTTAAGAATATGTTCAGAAAAAGAAATTATTACTTTGGTTTGGTTACTGATGAACAAATGTGTGATCTCAAACTCTGCGTACATACATAAAAGTTTTACGAAAAAAATTTACACGTAGTTTGTCATACACAAAAAAGTTAATTTCTCTTCGAAAATCAGTTGATACTATGTTAAACATAGTGTGCAAATCACTCATTTGAACGTTTTTTTTTTAGTTTTTGACCTTGTAGGTACGTAGACAATCCACTATTTTAGGAAAATAATAACTCCGCTCGTAAAGGAAAATCTATCCCGCAACAGTGTAATTGTAATATTTCAATGGAGAGTAACGTCGCCACTGATACATTTTACTGCTAAAACAGAAATTTTGAACTCCGGAACGCATAATTTTAACTCGCGCGCGGAATGTTTCATGTTCAAAAATGGGCGAAGCAATTCCTAAAGATATATTTTTATCTGTGTTGCTAATAATAATAGCTACAAAAATAGTGTATGTAATGTATTCTGCAAAAATTTAACTTCGTCTGATTTAACTAGCAGTGCTGAATCGGTGTTAAATTCAACTCCGTATTTTTATGTGTAATTGCAGAGTAAACAAGATATAATGGTTAAAGCTGGGAATTAAGACTTGGTCTCATAATTGATCATATTTCCGACAAAGAAATCGACCCAATATTGGCTTGAAACTTCAGAGGGCCTCATGGAAACCTTAAACATTGCACCTGAAGATACCTTAACTGGTGTCTGTGAAATATTTAGCCAACCGTTGAAACGACGGAATCTAATAGATATGTTATCTTTTATGCATTTTTATAATTATAATATTACGCATGATACCTATTAATTGCTTTTGCGTTTTGTCCTGTTGATATTTTCATTGTGGTATTATCAGCTTCTCAATCTTTTCACTTTTTTTACGACCCCTCACTTACTGTGCAAAATGCAATTATCATTGCGAACGCTGTTAAACTATACCAAGCATTATTTGTTATCGTTAATTTAAAGACTGTTAAATATGAAATAAAATTGTATGAATCAAACTTATCATTAAATACCAAAAAGTTGAATTAAATAAATGTATTAAAGAAATGCTTGTACATTGATAATAATTAATGCTTATGTTAAAAGAAATAGAAAAATGACTGTTGAGAAAGTAAAATGTTACTGGATGTTTGCCGTTAAGTAGAGGCTACAGTATATCTTGGAATATATCGAGTATTTGCAACACAAACAGTCATTATCGAAAATAATTTATTATTGGCAAGAATGCCTAGAATTTCGTAAGGTTACCTAAATTAACACTTGTCAATCAGAGCTTAAGCGCGAAACATGTCACATTGTGAACAACTTGATTAAGGTTAGGGCAAGACCGATTATTTTGGGCTCGGAAGCATAATTTAAATTTACAATAGCAATTGATTGTACACCTAGAAGTATCGTTATAAATTAAGGCTCCTTTGTTTCATTGCGCTAAATACGTTCGATTGGGTCGACTAATCTATTGAAAATGTAAGGCAACAAGGGTCAGTGGTGAAACAATACGCGACCTTTACACGATCTTGAATGAATTGATGCTTGGCGATGGATTACTTCGTTTTCTGGTCTCGTAAAATATTTGCATGTTCTATAATCTATACAATAAAAAGAACTATAACCAGTTTAGCTACCAAGGCCAGTCGAAATTGATAGGCGATTTCTCTTTAACATTACGGAAAGAACGCCGACATTTGAAAAAAAAAACTTTTGGGTTTAAATATCAGAGCATTTTACTGATTTCCAATTACTTAAGTTGTCAAAAATACAGTAATCTAAACTAAATAACTAACCCGACCCACAAAAGAAATCGAACAAGCTACAACCGATTATGGTATGCTTTCATTCGTAGATTTTGAATCTGAAGTCAGAAATTATGTCTATGTGTAGTTAACACATTATCTATAATTTGATGGATAGCATGTGAGAAATGATTCAAAATTAAGCTCACTATGGATGCTTGTTTTGTGCTAGCTCTACCTATTCCTCTTCAGATACTGGAATTAATATATCAAAATAATGGACTATTTGTTTAAAAACATTACTATATTGAGTGAAATCGATATTAGATGTTAAGTAATTTGGAACCGTTAAATCCTAGAACATGGAGGAAACCATAGAGGACGATGGAGACGCTATACGGAAGTACTTTGCAGCGAGAAAATGACCCCGGAGAGCGGGGTTAACACTAAAGTACTCTGACAGTATGGCCGCCTGCCATGTCGGAACTCTGAAATTGGCCAGAAATTTATAGAAATTTTTTCCAGTAATATATTGACGTCCGTCACCTCAGCCCACCAGTTGTCGTAAAACGCCTTGAAACTTCCCAAATAATTAGTACCCAATTAGTACTAATTGGTACCACCAACCCCCCAATTGGTACCTCAAAGGAACTCCTTGAAATCGGGGATAGCAAGTGGCTCAAGGTCACGTCCGGCGCTTCAGCCCACCACTTGTCGCAAATCGCCTTGAAACTTTCCAAATATGGATTTAGTACCCAATTAGTACTAATTAGTACCAGCAACGTCGCAATTGGTACCTCAAAGAAACCCACGCTAATTACGGGTAGTTCTTTTGACCATCACGTTTCGGGAAGCAACATTCGAAGATACATGGCTGCAATTTTGGTTGTCTATACAATATTATATTTCGGAGTGCCGGAAGCTTCCTTTCGGAAGCTTCCTCAGGACGTCTACACTAAATAAGTAATTTTTAATATAAATAATATAATAAATTTTTAAATCTTAAGTGAATAAACAAACAACGTGAACACATGAAACTTTTTTAAACTTTTGCAAATGTCACACAAAATATTTCATGACAACGTAAAATAATATAAAATCACAACTAAATCACAGCTAAACTATTAGTTTTACCAAAAATTTTCATAGACATAAATTATACAAACTTTCCTTTAGTTTAATTTATCATTTAACTATTTTGACGCTATTACAGAAATTGCGGCGTATTTGCAAAATCCTTGAAAAATTCTTAGAGGAAGCATTCAGTTCCTTTGGACTCTTGAACAAAACCCTTTTCAGCTCTAAGTTTGGTCATGAAACCTCTAAATATGTATATAAGTTTCGTCCCGGTACCTTTAGCAGTTTCTCCGGAATCGTCGCCACAAAAACTGGTATACACACTTACCCACACCCACACACATACGCACACACATAGACACACACACACACACACAAACACACAGACATGTCATTGTACCTTGGTCAAAGATATTCTGGACACCCAATGGAACATAAAATTTCAAAAAAATTTTCGACCCGATTACAATACTTTAGAAATGTGAAATATTGTTACGAAGTATAGTTTAATTGCATTGTACAATTGAGGTCAGGTCATCCAACCCAATCTGCAGACAGTTGCTTGTCCAGAAATGCAGACGTCAGGCTTTTCATATCGGAACAAAGACATTCCTTTGTGGCAAGCGTGCAAATTAACTATGATTTATATCAAAGGCCGTGTGCAACCAAAAATCCTAACTCAGGATTTTTGGGGGCTCAAAACAGGTCATGACGTCCTGCCAAATTCAATATAAAAGCCACGGCAAAGGATGGGAACGGGATCAGTAGTTTGCAGCACCTACTTGTAGTGTAGCGCGGCTGTTGTATTTCAGATATCAGCTGTAGTATTGGAATTCTGCATGGTCAGCAATACACGAACGATGTAAACAACACTACGACTTTTATTTATACATCTCCATCCTGACCTAGAGCCGTCCCCCATTAAGAGCTACGTAACATGGTGGAGGCGCAAAATGGTCCCAAGGAAGATCGGGAACGGCTCATTTTGGTCAGGGTGGAAACATCTGAGAAAATCCAACGCGACGAAGAAGAAGCATGGCTGAAGCGACTCGGAGACAAGACGAATTGGGTTGGCGGTCAATCTGCAGGGAGGTTTTGTAAAATTTCCCACTCCCCCAATGAGAAATATGCCGTTCCAAGGACGGCTACTAACAACCGCATGGATGGATAGCGTTAGGGTCAAATACCGCCCAACTCTTCGTCGTAGAAATTAGTTAATTAGAAGTTAGTACCTATTGTGTTTATTTTTTTTAGTTTAATTGTTGAAGGTTGATGCCGCCACTAAAAGGAAGTATATACATTTGCCCGTTCTCACTTCGATGGATGCAGCTGGCTGGTCCGGGATCACGAAGAGATAAATACACGGATGGTGGTCATCTACAAGAAGCAGTCGACACATGACGAAACGGGGTACCATACCGGCATAATTGAGTTATATGCGAGTTTTAGGGTTGCCGATACCGCCAGAGGAAGCTGGCGATGTAGACTGGAGGGGATTTGGCGCTACGGATTCTACCGAACCACCCCGCACGGGACAAGGGATGTCTCGACCAGTCTGAGAAAAAACAAACAAATCGACTAGAGAGGAACGGTCCTATGGATTCTACCAAACCACCTCGCACGGGACAAGGGGTCCCGACTAGTCCAAGTAGAAGTAGAAGGAGAAGAAGAATTAGGAGAATTCTGAGAGGCAACAGGAGATGATTCTGAAACACGAATCTGGGTACACGGTCAAAGCCGACCGTAATGGTATCTCTCACGTAGATGACCATCACAATCCTAGAAGAAAAAGGTTAGCAGGAGGACCCAAGAACTAGACGGAGACGGATGAGAACGGGGCAAATCGCATACGATACTGGCACGACGACATTGAACTTTTTTCTATGGGTGTTCTTTTTTGTATTGTTATTTCTTATGTTAGGCAAATAAAATTATAAGTGGTGCGTTCTTTCCTATCCCGCTCCGTGGCTGTACAATTTCTTTTCATTGCTCTGGGTCGAGCAATTGTTTGCGAGGAGGGTTGTTACGAAGTATAGTTTAATTGCATTGACAATTGAGGTCAGGTCATCCAACCCAATCTGCAGACAGTTGCTTGTCCAGAAATGCAGACGTCAGGCTTTTCATATCGGAACAAAGACATTCCTTTGTGGCAAGCGTGCAAATTAACTATGATTTATATCAAAGGCCGTGTGCAACCAAAAATCCTAACTCAGGATTTTTGGGGGCTCAAAACAGGTCATGACCTCGTGCCAAATTCAATATAAAAGCCACGGCAAAGGATGGGAACGGGATCAGTAGTTTGCAGCACCTACTTGTAGTGTAGCGCGGCTGTTGTATTTCAGATATCAGCTGTAGTATTGGAATTCTGCATGGTCAGCAATACACGAACGATGTAAACAACACTGCGACTTTTATTTATACATCTCCATCCTGACCTAGAGCCGTCCCCCATTAAGAGCTACGTAACAATATCAAGTACAGATGTACTGAATATACTTTTAACCATATTACCTATGATTAACTACATTGTTGTTTTAAGCAAAATTTTTTTTTTATTATTATGCCAGTTGTATTTTAAAGTAAAAATTGAAATTAAAATAAGGTAAAAGTTTATGCTACCAACCGCACCAAGAATGTTTGCTCAGGCGTTGATGCCCTAATATTCCAGAGAATAATTAGAATATTGCCAATTTGCGGAAAACTCAATGCGTGTTTAAAGCAATTAGGGTCCCGGGCCGACCCGGAAGACGGCTTTTTGGCGACAGTCGGCAAAATCGCGACATCGCATCAAAAGTAATGAAGAATGATTGATATCTTCTGAAAGCTTCGCTCCGAAGGCGCGTGAAGTCACGTCACTGTCAACGAATACACTTAATAAAGATAGATTGATCGTCCCATATTTATTACGCACTTCCTTTTCGCCGACAAAGTACGCCGGCACCCCCCGGGCGCTGCTTATGCCCGCCCTTGCACCGCACCCTGCCCTAACAGCGTTCCCAGTGTGCAAGTGCTATCGTAAAAGTGTAAAGAAGACGTACTGCGCCATCTAACGGGCATTGATTTATCGTTACGGTACGTGCTGTACTTCGCTTCTGCCAGAATTTATCAATATATTCGGATTAACAGTCGTTTAATCGAGTAGCAAGGAAATTCCCAATTTGACCTTAAGAGTCGGCGGCCGAGGAAAGCTTACCACATTCGACGCTGACATCCTGCTCGCAAATGTAAAATGTACAAGTCGTTTGTTATAGGAAATGAATTGAATATTTTAGCAAGATTATAAATAAACACAGTTGCTAAATCGTTAAAATGAAAGTATCTCTATTTCTAGATAGAGATAAAAACCACCATGTTCTTCTAAACCGAATGGTATATACAACCATAGCAAAATAAATTGTAATATAAGCGAGTTATGTGTCCCCATGTCTAGCCACAGGTCCACATTACATTATATATTACCATATATGGACATGTTATAGTTATTACTGATGTCTGCATTTATTATGTTATAAATACTCAATACACCATTGACCGTTATGTTAGTACGCTCCAAGCTATGCTCGACGTTGTATCTATTGTCTGTAGTTCCACGTTCCATTACATAAATAAGTTAAGTTTGTTAAGGGTCGTTTTAAAAACCCCGATCACCATCCACCAAACTAAACTGGCGCAGTCAGTAGGATCTGCAGTGACAAGTGCTTTTTTGGATATTATAATAATTGGAGCCAATTCGAGCACATGTCTCGTCATCGATGTTCCTCATGTTCTCTTAATTTATACTTCACTAATTTGACCATTTAGGCTGATGATGATCACACGATGATTGAAACCGGTACCTATTAAAATAAATAATTAGCAAAGGATCAAAGAGGTTTTATTTCCATTTAACATCTGTGTTTTAATTATTTTTAAATAAAAATATGGGAAAGGACAAGTGACAGGTCCTTTAACTTCGTATCACTAACCGAGAAACATAATTCCAACGTAATTTATAATTAGACCGATGTCATTTTGCAAATTTTGCTGAATATGGTGGGGTAGTTTTGCGGGACCGGGGGCCCTTCCTGATGTTTGCCTACAGGCCCAAAAATCGTAGCTACGCCACTGAACCTAACCAAAATAGACAACACCCTTATACCCCGTTCCATAACACCCGTTGAAATCCAAGCTATTTCCAAATTTGACGGCAATCCTGTAACACTTCCCATTTTTGTAGTAATGTGAAGAATTTATCCAGACGTATGTTGATATGACAAAATTATTAAATCCGATCAATAAATTCATTTTAAAAATTATTGAAGGTAGACTAGAAGGCAACGCCCTTACATTAATAGCTTCTAGAGAAATCGACACTTGGCACGATTTAAAGGCATGCTTACAATTAAATTATACAGACCAGCGGTCAGAAACCTATTTAGTTAGCGATTTGATGAACATGAAACCGCAACGTAATGAACATCCGTATACCTTAGGTATTCGCGAGTCATTAAGCTTGTTATTAACTGTGTTAAAATTAAATAACGATCCTGCACAGAGACTAGTAAAAGCTAATGTCTATAAGCAAACTGCACTCGAAACATATTTACGATGCTTAATGAATTATTCCGATTTTGGTGAACATATTTGAAACAAAGAACCCGCCAATTTAGAAGTCGCACAAGCAAAGGTGCTAGAATGACAAAATTGGTTATATTTATGTAGACAGTCTACTCAGCCAAATCCAAACAATGCTTTTAAGCTACAAAAAGCAATAAGTTACGCAAACATTAAATTTTCCACAACCCACATTCCAACCAACTAATGCATTTACTAAAATTAAGTGGGAAACTAATACGGATACTGTAGTAAGTAATCAAATCAAGGAACTCTTACAAACTCTTAAAAAGCAAATAAACAACAAAATCTCTGCATTAAATATTAGAGATAATCGAAATAAAAGAGCATTAGCAAATTTCTTAGGCAGTGCAATTAAATTCATAACAGGAAATTTAGATCAAGATGATGCTGATAGATACGATAAATTATTTAGTCAAGTACAGGAATCGCAAGGAAATATATTTGAAACTCAGATAATTTTAGCCAAACTGTTAAATATAAGAAACAGTAAATGAAATGAAAACTTTCATATACTAAAGAAAGAAATTCAAGAAATTTATGACACACTTTATAATACACAACAAAATAATTCGCACAAAATTTTAACACTCAATTGGACGAGATTATTGAAATTATAAATCTTGCCAATCGGAATATTCTTCATTCTCTATTAATATCTCCAGAACATTTTGTACGTGAAATTAAAGTAATACATTTGGATAACTCTCACAAATTTCCCTTCAACATCTTTTTAGAAAATGCATATTTAATAGAATCTTTGACCGAAGTAAAGGCATACCAAAGGTTTAACACATATCATTTCATAATTCGAGTACCTCTCGTTGACAACTCCGAGTAATCAACATTATGAACGCTATCCTTTGCCGACTATGATCAATGACACATATGTTCAAATAGCACCAGAATCTAGATTCATTGCTGTAAGGGCGATATCGCACATTTTAATGAATAACAAACACGAGAATTTAAATAAAAATGAATTATTGTGTTTTAATCAATTAAGTCACTATGACCAAGAAAGTTGTGAAATTAACATAGATAAACAATAATCTAAGTAACTGTAAATTTTTCGAAATTATGATAGATCAATATAATATTATAGAATATTCAGCAATAACTATTCTCATAATTCCTCAACAAATTGAAATTTTAGAAAAATTTGGTAAAATAGAACGAACACGCAGATTAGAAGGAACATATGTATTAAATAATACCAACAATTGTCAATATCAAATTCAACATATAATTATTCAGATTTACTTTAAGTCAACTAATATAGACTTTACCTTTATACCACAATTGGATATACAAAATATTACCTTTGAGAGAAAAACCCATGTTATTTTAAAAAATATTACGAATGTATTAAATAAAGAATTAATAAAGATACCCCATTTAGAAAATAAATTAAGCGATCATAACATTTTGTTCTATGTAATAGGTGCACTTGTTTTTGGAATGATGTTTACCTGTAGAATAAAGAAAGTTTTAGCAAAGATAAAAAGAAAGAAGATGAACACCCCGGAGATACCACAAACTTTCAGGAGAAAGTTCCATTTAAGGAGGGAGGAGTTATGTGTCCCCATGTCTAGCCACAGGTCCACAATACATTATATATTACCATATATGGACATGTTATAGTTATTACTGATGTCAGTAGTTATTATGTTATAAATACTCAATACACCATTGACCGATATGTTAGTACGCTGCAAGCTATGCTCGACGTTGTATCTATTGTCTGTAGTTCCACGTTCCATTAAATAAAAAGTTAAGTTTGTTAAGGGTCCGTTTAAAAACCCCAATCTCCATCCACCAAACTAAACTCGCGTCTTGTACAATGTACAATATGTACATAGCTCAAACAAACTGATCGTGTGGTCGTTTTACAACAATAATGGCCTCGTTCACCATACAAACGTTTACGTTTGTAAACGCAATCGGTTTATGTTTGTAGTGGGCGCCTGGTGAACGGCCTATAAACGTTTTTTGACTGACTCATAACCAAAGAACTACAAAGAACATTTGGTGACAGAACTTGATGTGTGCATGTGATTGTACTTGGTGTAAAATTCCTTAGATTGATTTTATAGATGACGATAATTTTAACGTAAATGATATCGTCCAAAGCTGGGCACAAACGCGTTAATCCGTTAATCGTTAATTAAGTTAAATTATTCGTTAACGAATTAATTTTTACTTTATCATACGCAGTGTGTAAAGTATTGTAATCATGCCAAAAAAAAATTAGAGATTTTAGCGGAAATATGTCTCTTTGGGTCCCCTGAACATTTTTGACCAAGGTACAAAAAATGTCTGTGTGTGTGTGTGTGTGTGTGTGTGTGTGTGTGTGTGTGTGTGTGTGTGTGTGTGTGTGCGTGCGTGCGTGCGTGCGTGCGTGCGTGCGTGCGTGCGTGCGTGCGTGCGTGCGTGCGTGCGTGCGTGCGTGCGTGCGTGCGTGTCTGGGTGTCTGGGTGTCTGGGTGTCTGGGTGTCTGGGTGTCTGGGTGTCTGGGTGTCTGGGTGTCTGGGTGTCTGGGTGTCTGGGTGTCTGGGTGTCTGGGTGTCTGGGTGTCTGGGTGTCTGGGTGTCTGGGTGTCTGGGTGTCTGGGTGTCTGGGTGTCTGGGTGTCTGGGTGTCTGGGTGTCTGGGTGTCTGGGTGTCTGGGTGTCTGGGTGTCTGGGTGTCTGGGTGTCTGGGTGTCTGGGTGTCTGGGTGTCTGGGTGTCTGGGTGTCTGGGTGTCTGGGTGTCTGGGTGTCTGGGTGTCTGGGTGTCTGTGTGTCTGTGTGTCTGTGTGTCTGTGTGTCTGTGTGTCTGTGTGTCTGTGTGTCTGTGTGTCTGTGTGTCTGTGTGTCTGTGTGTCTGTGTGTCTGTGTGTCTGTGTGTCTGTGTGTCTGTGTGTCTGTGTGTCTGTGTGTCTGTGTGTCTGTGTGTCTGTGTGTCTGTGTGTCTGTGTGTCTGTGTGTCTGTGTGTCTGTGTGTCTGTGTGTCTGTGTGTCTGTGTGTCTGTGTGTCTGTGTGTCTGTGTGTCTGTGTGTCTGTGTGTCTGTGTGTCTGTGTGTCTGTGTGTCTGTGTGTCTGTGTGTCTGTGTGTCTGTGTGTCTGTGTGTCTGTGTGTCTGTGTGTCTGTGTGTCTGTGTGTCTGTGTGTCTGTGTGTCTGTGTGTCTGTGTGTCTGTGTGTCTGTGTGTCTGTGTGTCTGTGTGTCTGTGTGTCTGTGTGTCTGTGTGTCTGTGTGTCTGTGTGTCTGTGTGTCTGTGTGTCTGTGTGTCTGTGTGTCTGTGTGTCTGTGTGTCTGTGTGTCTGTGTGTCTGTGTGTCTGTGTGTCTGTGTGTCTGTGTGTCTGTGTGTCTGTGTGTCTGTGTGTCTGTGTGTCTGTGTGTCTGTGTGTCTGTGTGTCTGTGTGTCTGTGTGTCTGTGTGTCTGTGTGTCTGTGTGTCTGTGTGTCTGTGTGTCTGTGTGTCTGTGTGTCTGTGTGTCTGTGTGTCTGTGTGTCTGTGTGTCTGTGTGTCTGTGTGTCTGTGTGTCTGTGTGTCTGTGTGTCTGTGTGTCTGTGTGTCTGTGTGTCTGTGTGTCTGTGTGTCTGTGTGTCTGTGTGTCTGTGTGTCTGTGTGTCTGTGTGTCTGTGTGTCTGTGTGTCTGTGTGTCTGTGTGTCTGTGTGTCTGTGTGTCTGTGTGTCTGTGTGTCTGTGTGTCTGTGTGTCTGTGTGTCTGTGTGTCTGTGTGTCTGTGTGTCTGTGTGTCTGTGTGTCTGTGTGTCTGTGTGTCTGTGTGTCTGTGTGTCTGTGTGTCTGTGTGTCTGTGTGTCTGTGTGTCTGTGTGTCTGTGTGTCTGTGTGTCTGTGTGTCTGTGTGTCTGTGTGTCTGTGTGTCTGTGTGTCTGTGTGTCTGTGTGTCTGTGTGTCTGTGTGTCTGTGTGTCTGTGTGTCTGTGTGTCTGTGTGTCTGTGTGTCTGTGTGTCTGTGTGTCTGTGTGTCTGTGTGTCTGTGTGTCTGTGTGTCTGTGTGTCTGTGTGTCTGTGTGTCTGTGTGTCTGTGTGTCTGTGTGTCTGTGTGTCTGTGTGTCTGTGTGTCTGTGTGTCTGTGTGTCTGTGTGTCTGTGTGTCTGTGTGTCTGTGTGTCTGTGTGTCTGTGTGTCTGTGTGTCTGTGTGTCTGTGTGTCTGTGTGTCTGTGTGTCTGTGTGTCTGTGTGTCTGTGTGTCTGTGTGTCTGTGTGTCTGTGTGTCTGTGTGTCTGTGTGTCTGTGTGTCTGTGTGTCTGTGTGTCTGTGTGTCTGTGTGTCTGTGTGTCTGTGTGTCTGTGTGTCTGTGTGTCTGTGTGTCTGTGTGTCTGTGTGTCTGTGTGTCTGTGTGTCTGTGTGTCTGTGTGTCTGTGTGTCTGTGTGTCTGTGTGTCTGTGTGTCTGTGTGTCTGTGTGTCTGTGTGTCTGTGTGTCTGTGTGTCTGTGTGTCTGTGTGTCTGTGTGTCTGTGTGTCTGTGTGTCTGTGTGTCTGTGTGTCTGTGTGTCTGTGTGTCTGTGTGTCTGTGTGTCTGTGTGTCTGTGTGTCTGTGTGTCTGTGTGTCTGTGTGTCTGTGTGTCTGTGTGTCTGTGTGTCTGTGTGTCTGTGTGTCTGTGTGTCTGTGTGTCTGTGTGTCTGTGTGTCTGTGTGTCTGTGTGTCTGTGTGTCTGTGTGTCTGTGTGTCTGTGTGTCTGTGTGTCTGTGTGTCTGTGTGTCTGTGTGTCTGTGTGTCTGTGTGTGTGTGTGTGTGTGTGTGTGTGTGTGTGTGTGTCTGTGTGTGTGTGTGTGTGTGTGTGTGTGTGTGTGTGTGTGTGTGTGTGTGTGTGTGTGTGTGTGTGTGTGTGTGTGTGTGTGTGTGTGTGTGTGTGTGTGTGTGTGTGTGTGTGTGTGTGTGTGTGTGTGTGTGTGTGTGTGTGTGTGTGTGTGTGTGTGTGTGTGTGTGTGTGTGTGTGTGTGTGTGTGTGTGTGTGTGTGTGTGTGTGTGTGTGTGTGTGTGTGTGTGTGTGTGTGTGTGTGTGTGTGTGTGTGTGTGTGTGTGTGTGTGTGTGTGTGTGTGTGTGTGTGTGTGTGTGTGTGTGTGTGTGTGTGTGTGTGTGTGTGTGTGTGTGTGTGTGTGTGTGTGTGTGTGTGTGTGTGTGTGTGTGTGTGTGTGTGTGTGTGTGTGTGTGTGTGTGTGTGTGTGTGTGTGTGTGTGTGTGTGTGTGTGTGTGTGTGTGTGTGTGTGTGTGTGTGTGTGTGTGTGTGTGTGTGTGTGTGTGTGTGTGTGTGTGTGTGTGTGTGTGTGTGTGTGGTGTGTGTGTGTGTGTGTGTGTGTGTGTGTGTGTGTGTGTGTGTGTGTGTGTGTGTGTGTGTGTGTGTGTGTGTGTGTGTGTGTGTGTGTGTGTGTGTGTGTGTGTGTGTGTGTGTGTGTGTGTGTGTGTGTGTGTGTGTGTGTGTGTGTGTGTGTGTGTGTGTGTGTGTGTGTGTGTGTGTGTGTGTGTGTGTGTGTGTGTGTGTGTGTGTGTGTGTGTGTGTGTGTGTGTGTGTGTGTGTGTGTGTGTGTGTGTGTGTGTGTGTGTGTGTGTGTGTGTGTGTGTGTGTGTGTGTGTGTGTGTGTGTGTGTGTGTGTGTGTGTGTGTGTGTGTGTGTGTGTGTGTGTGTGTGTGTGTGTGTGTGTGTGTGTGTGTGTGTGTCTGTGTGTCTGTGTGTCTGTGTGTCTGTGTGTCTGTGTGTCTGTGTGTCTGTGTGTCTGTGTGTCTGTGTGTCTGTGTGTCTGTGTGTCTGTGTGTCTGTGTGTCTGTGTGTCTGTGTGTCTGTGTGTGTGTGTGTCTGTGTGTCTGTGTGTCTGTGTGTCTGTTGTGTCTGTGTGTCTGTGTGTGTGTGTGTGTGTGTGTGTGTGTGTGTGTGTGTGTGTGTGTGTGTGTGTGTGTGTCTGTGTGTGTGTGTGTGTGTG
Organism: Aphodius sticticus; assembly: GCA_963966075.1. Classification (NCBI taxonomy): domain Eukaryota; kingdom Metazoa; phylum Arthropoda; class Insecta; order Coleoptera; family Scarabaeidae; genus Aphodius; species Aphodius sticticus. The sequence continues at coordinate 24,478,539 of OZ014510.1, forward strand.
TGTGTGTGTGTGTGTGTGTGTGTGTGTGTGTGTGTGTGTGTGTGTGTGTGTGTGTGTGTGTGTGTGTGTGTGTGTGTGTGTGTGTGTGTGTGTGTGTGTGTGTGTGTGTGTGTGTGTGTGTGTGTGTGTGTGTGTGTGTGTGTGTGTGTGTGTGTGTGTGTGTGTGTGTGTGTGTGTGTGTGTGTGTGTGTGTGTGTGTGTGTGTGTGTGTGTGTGTGTGTGTGTGTGTGTGTGTGTGTGTGTGTGTGTGTGTGTGTGTGTGTGTGTGTGTGTGTGTGTGTGTGTGGTGTGTGTGTGTGTGTGTGTGTGTGTGTGTGTGTGTGTGTGTGTGTGTGTGTGTGTGTGTGTGTGTGTGTGTGTGTGTGTGTGTGTGTGTGTGTGTGTGTGTGTGTGTGTGTGTGTGTGTGTGTGTGTGTGTGTGTGTGTGTGTGTGTGTGTGTGTGTGTGTGTGTGTGTGTGTGTGTGTGTGTGTGTGTGTGTGTGTGTGTGTGTGTGTGTGTGTGTGTGTGTGTGTGTGTGTGTGTGTGTGTGTGTGTGTGTGTGTGTGTGTGTGTGTGTGTGTGTGTGTGTGTGTGTGTGTGTGTGTGTGTGTGTGTGTGTGTGTGTGTGTGTGTGTGTTGTGTGTGTGTGTGTGTGTGTGTGTGTGTGTGTGTGTGTGTGTGTGTGTGTGGTGTGTGTGTGTGTGTGTGTGTGTGTGTGTGTGTGTGTGTGTGTGTGTGTGTGTGTGTGTGTGTGTGTGTGTGTGTGTGTGTGTGTGTGTGTGTGTGTGTGTGTGTGTGTGTGTGTGTGTGTGTGTGTGTGTGTGTGTGTGTGTGTGTGTGTGTGTGTGTGTGTGTGTGTGTGTGTGTGTGTGTGTGTGTGTGTGTGTGTGTGTGTGTGTGTGTGTGTGTGTGTGTGTGTGTGTGTGTGTGTGTGTGTGTGTGTGTGTGTGTGTGTGTGTGTGTGTGTGTGTGTGTGTGTGTGTGTGTGTGTGTGTGTGTGTGTGTGTGTGTGTGTGTGTGTGTGTGTGTGTGTGTGTGTGTGTGTGTGTGTGTGTGTGTTGTGTGTGTGTGTGTGTGTGTGTGTGTGTGTGTGTGTGTGTGTGTGTGTGTGTGTGTGTGTGTGTGTGTGTGTGTGTGTGTGTGTGTGTGTGTGTGTGTGTGTGTGTGTGTGTGTGTGTGTGTGTGTGTGTGTGTGTGTGTGTGTGTGTGTGTGTGTGTGTGTGTGTGTGTGTGTGTGTGTGTGTGTGTGTGTGTGTGTGTGTGTGTGTGTGTGTGTGTGTGTGTGTGTGTGTGTGTGTGTGTGTGTGTGTGTGTGTGTGTGTGTGTGTGTGTGTGTGTGTGTGTGTGTGTGTGTGTGTGTGTGTGTGTGTGTGTGGTGTGTGTGTGTGTGTGTGTGTGTGTGTGTGTGTGTGTGTGTGTGTGTGTGTGTGTGTGTGTGTGTGTGTGTGTGTGTGTGTGTGTGTGTGTGTGTGTGTGTGTGTGTGTGTGTGTGTGTGTGTGTGTGTGTGTGTGTGTGTGTGTGTGTGTGTGTGTGTGTGTGTGTGTGTCTGTGTGTCTGTGTGTTGTGTGTCTGTGTGTCTGTGTGTCTGTGTGTCTGTGTGTCTGTGTGTCTGTGTGTCTGTGTGTCTGTGTGTCTGTGTGTCTGTGTGTCTGTGTGTCTGTGTGTCTGTGTGTCTGTGTGTCTGTGTGTCTGTGTGTCTGTGTGTCTGTGTGTCTGTGTGTCTGTGTGTCTGTGTGTCTGTGTGTCTGTGTGTCTGTGTGTCTGTGTGTCTGTGTGTCTGTGTGTCTGTGTGTCTGTGTGTCTGTGTGTCTGTGTGTCTGTGTGTCTGTGTGTCTGTGTGTCTGTGTGTCTGTGTGTCTGTGTGTCTGTGTGTCTGTGTGTCTGTGTGTCTGTGTGTCTGTGTGTCTGTGTGTCTGTGTGTCTGTGTGTCTGTGTGTCTGTGTGTCTGTGTGTCTGTGTGTCTGTGTGTCTGTGTGTCTGTGTGTCTGTGTGTCTGTGTGTCTGTGTGTCTGTGTGTCTGTGTGTCTGTGTGTCTGTGTGTCTGTGTGTCTGTGTGTCTGTGTGTCTGTGTGTCTGTGTGTCTGTGTGTCTGTGTGTCTGTGTGTGTGTGTGTGTGTGTGTGTGTGTGTGTGTGTGTGTGTGTGTGTGTGTGTGTGTGTGTGTGTGTGTGTGTGTGTGTGTGTGTGTGTGTGTGTGTGTGTGTGTGTGTGTGTGTGTGTGTGTGTGTGTGTGTGTGTGTGTGTGTGTGTGTGTGTGTGTGTGTGTGTGTGTGTGTGTGTGTGTGTGTGTGTGTGTGTGTGTGTGTGTGTGTGTGTGTGTGTGTGTGTGTGTGTGTGTGTGTGTGTGTGTGTGTGTGTGTGTGTGTGTGTGTGTGTGTGTGTGTGTGTGTGTGTGTGTGTGTGTGTGTGTGTGTGTGTGTGTGTGTGTGTGTGTGTGTGTGTGTGTGTGTGTGTGTGTGTGTGTGTGTGTGTGTGTGTGTGTGTGTGTGTGTGTGTGTGTGTGTGTGTGTGTGTGTGTGTGTGTGTGTGTGTGTGTGTGTGTGTGTGTGTGTGTGTGTGTGTGTGTGTGTGTGTGTGTGTGTGTGTGTGTGTGTGTGTGTGTGTGTGTGTGTGTGTGTGTGTGTGTGTGTGTGTGTGTGTGTGTGTGTGTGTGTGTGTGTGTGTGTGTGTGTGTGTGTGTGTGTGTGTGTGTGTGTGTGTGTGTGTGTGTGTGTGTGTGTGTGTGTGTGTGTGTGTGTGTGTGTGTGTGTGTGTGTGTGTGTGTGTGTGTGTGTGTGTGTGTGTGTGTGTGTGTGTGTGTGTGTGTGTGTGTGTGTGTGTGTGTGTGTGTGTGTGTGTGTGTGTGTGTGTGTGTGTGTGTGTGTGTGTGTGTGTGTGTGTGTGTGTGTGTGTGTGTGTGTGTGTGTGTGTGTGTGTGTGTGTGTGTGTGTGTGTGTGTGTGTGTGTGTGTGTGTGTGTGTGTGTGTGTGTGTGTGTGTGTGTGTGTGTGTGTGTGTGTGTGTGTGTGTGTGTGTGTGTGTGTGTGTGTGTGTGTGTGTGTGTGTGTGTGTGTGTGTGTGTGTGTGTGTGTGTGTGTGTGTGTGTGTGTGTGTGTGTGTGTGTGTGTGTGTGTGTGTGTGTGTGTGTGTGTGTGTGTGTGTGTGTGTGTGTGTGTGTGTGTGTGTGTGTGTGTGTGTGTGTGTGTGTGTGTGTGTGTGTGTGTGTGTGTGTGTGTGTGTGTGTGTGTGTGTGTGTGTGTGTGTGTGTGTGTGTGTGTGTGTGTGTGTGTGTGTGTGTGTGTGTGTGTGTGTGTGTGTGTGTGTGTGTGTGTGTGTGTGTGTGTGTGTGTGTGTGTGTGTGTGTGTGTGTGTGTGTGTGTGTGTGTGTGTGTGTGTGTGTGTGTGTGTGTGTGTGTGTGTGTGTGTGTGTGTGTGTGTGTGTGTGTGTGTGTGTGTGTGTGTGTGTGTGTGTGTGTGTGTGTGTGTGTGTGTGTGTGTGTGTGTGTGTGTGTGTGTGTGTGTGTGTGTGTGTGTGTGTGTGTGTGTGTGTGTGTGTGTGTGTGTGTGTGTGTGTGTGTGTGTGTGTGTGTGTGTGTGTGTGTGTGTGTGTGTGTGTGTGTGTGTGTGTGTGTGTGTGTGTGTGTGTGTGTGTGTGTGTGTGTGTGTGTGTGTGTGTGTGTGTGTGTGTGTGTGTGTGTGTGTGTGTGTGTGTGTGTGTGTGTGTGTGTGTGTGTGTGTGTGTGTGTGTGTGTGTGTGTGTGTGTGTGTGTGTGTGTGTGTGTGTGTGTGTGTGTGTGTGTGTGTGTGTGTGTGTGTGTGTGTGTGTGTGTGTGTGTGTGTGTGTGTGTGTGTGTGTGTGTGTGTGTGTGTGTGTGTGTGTGTGTGTGTGTGTGTGTGTGTGTGTGTGTGTGTGTGTGTGTGTGTGTGTGTGTGTGTGTGTGTGTGTGTGTGTGTGTGTGTGTGTGTGTGTGTGTGTCTGTGTGTCTGTGTGTCTGTGTGTCTGTGTGTCTGTGTGTCTGGGTGTCTGTGTGTCTGGGTGTCTGGGTGTCTGGGTGTCTGGGTGTCTGGGTGTCTGGGTGTCTGGGTGTCTGGGTGTCTGGGTGTCTGGGTGTCTGGGTGTCTGGGTGTCTGGGTGTCTGGGTGTCTGGGTGTCTGGGTGTCTGGGTGTCTGGGTGTCTGGGTGTCTGGGTGTCTGGGTGTCTGGGTGTCTGGGTGTCTGGGTGTCTGGGTGTCTGGGTGTCTGGGTGTCTGGGTGTCTGGGTGTCTGTGTGTCTGTGTGTCTGTGTGTCTGTGTGTCTGTGTGTCTGTGTGTCTGTGTGTCTGTGTGTCTGTGTGTCTGTGTGTCTGTGTGTCTGTGTGTCTGTGTGTCTGTGTGTCTGTGTGTCTGTGTGTCTGTGTGTCTGTGTGTCTGTGTGTCTGTGTGTCTGTGTGTCTGTGTGTCTGTGTGTCTGTGTGTCTGTGTGTCTGTGTGTCTGTGTGTCTGTGTGTCTGTGTGTCTGTGTGTCTGTGTGTCTGTGTGTCTGTGTGTCTGTGTGTCTGTGTGTCTGTGTGTCTGTGTGTCTGTGTGTCTGTGTGTCTGTGTGTCTGTGTGTCTGTGTGTCTGTGTGTCTGTGTGTCTGTGTGTCTGTGTGTCTGTGTGTCTGTGTGTCTGTGTGTCTGTGTGTCTGTGTGTCTGTGTGTCTGTGTGTCTGTGTGTCTGTGTGTCTGTGTGTCTGTGTGTCTGTGTGTCTGTGTGTCTGTGTGTCTGTGTGTCTGTGTGTCTGTGTGTCTGTGTGTCTGTGTGTCTGTGTGTCTGTGTGTCTGTGTGTCTGTGTGTCTGTGTGTCTGTGTGTCTGTGTGTCTGTGTGTCTGTGTGTCTGTGTGTCTGTGTGTCTGTGTGTCTGTGTGTCTGTGTGTCTGTGTGTCTGTGTGTCTGTGTGTCTGTGTGTCTGTGTGTCTGTGTGTCTGTGTGTCTGTGTGTCTGTGTGTCTGTGTGTCTGTGTGTCTGTGTGTCTGTGTGTCTGTGTGTCTGTGTGTCTGTGTGTCTGTGTGTCTGTGTGTCTGTGTGTCTGTGTGTCTGTGTGTCTGTGTGTCTGTGTGTCTGTGTGTCTGTGTGTCTGTGTGTCTGTGTGTCTGTGTGTCTGTGTGTCTGTGTGTCTGTGTGTCTGTGTGTCTGTGTGTCTGTGTGTCTGTGTGTCTGTGTGTCTGTGTGTCTGTGTGTCTGTGTGTCTGTGTGTCTGTGTGTCTGTGTGTCTGTGTGTCTGTGTGTCTGTGTGTCTGTGTGTCTGTGTGTCTGTGTGTCTGTGTGTCTGTGTGTCTGTGTGTCTGTGTGTCTGTGTGTCTGTGTGTCTGTGTGTCTGTGTGTCTGTGTGTCTGTGTGTCTGTGTGTCTGTGTGTCTGTGTGTCTGTGTGTCTGTGTGTCTGTGTGTCTGTGTGTCTGTGTGTCTGTGTGTCTGTGTGTCTGTGTGTCTGTGTGTCTGTGTGTCTGTGTGTCTGTGTGTCTGTGTGTCTGTGTGTCTGTGTGTCTGTGTGTCTGTGTGTCTGTGTGTCTGTGTGTCTGTGTGTCTGTGTGTCTGTGTGTCTGTGTGTCTGTGTGTCTGTGTGTCTGTGTGTCTGTGTGTCTGTGTGTCTGTGTGTCTGTGTGTCTGTGTGTCTGTGTGTCTGTGTGTCTGTGTGTCTGTGTGTCTGTGTGTCTGTGTGTCTGTGTGTCTGTGTGTCTGTGTGTCTGTGTGTCTGTGTGTCTGTGTGTCTGTGTGTCTGTGTGTCTGTGTGTCTGTGTGTCTGTGTGTCTGTGTGTCTGTGTGTCTGTGTGTCTGTGTGTCTGTGTGTCTGTGTGTCTGTGTGTCTGTGTGTCTGTGTGTCTGTGTGTCTGTGTGTCTGTGTGTCTGTGTGTCTGTGTGTCTGTGTGTCTGTGTGTCTGTGTGTCTGTGTGTCTGTGTGTCTGTGTGTCTGTGTGTCTGTGTGTCTGTGTGTCTGTGTGTCTGTGTGTCTGTGTGTCTGTGTGTCTGTGTGTCTGTGTGTCTGTGTGTCTGTGTGTCTGTGTGTCTGTGTGTCTGTGTGTCTGTGTGTCTGTGTGTCTGTGTGTCTGTGTGTCTGTGTGTCTGTGTGTCTGTGTGTCTGTGTGTCTGTGTGTCTGTGTGTCTGTGTGTCTGTGTGTCTGTGTGTCTGTGTGTCTGTGTGTCTGTGTGTCTGTGTGTCTGTGTGTCTGTGTGTCTGTGTGTCTGTGTGTCTGTGTGTCTGTGTGTCTGTGTGTCTGTGTGTCTGTGTGTGTGTGTGTGTGTGTGTGTGTGTGTGTGTGTGTGTGTGTGTGTGTGTGTGTGTGTGTGTGTGTGTGTGTGTGTGTGTGTGTGTGTGTGTGTGTGTGTGTGTGTGTGTGTGTGTGTGTGTGTGTGTGTGTGTGTGTGTGTGTGTGTGTGTGTGTGTGTGTGTGTGTGTGTGTGTGTGTGTGTGTGTGTGTGTGTGTGTGTGTGTGTGTGTGTGTGTGTGTGTGTGTGTGTGTGTGTGTGTGTGTGTGTGTGTGTGTGTGTGTGTGTGTGTGTGTGTGTGTGTGTGTGTGTGTGTGTGTGTGTGTGTGTGTGTGTGTGTGTGTGTGTGTGTGTGTGTGTGTGTGTGTGTGTGTGTGTGTGTGTGTGTGTGTGTGTGTGTGTGTGTGTGTGTGTGTGTGTGTGTGTGTGTGTGTGTGTGTGTGTGTGTGTGTGTGTGTGTGTGTGTGTGTGTGTGTGTGTGTGTGTGTGTGTGTGTGTGTGTGTGTGTGTGTGTGTGTGTGTGTGTGTGTGTGTGTGTGTGTGTGTGTGTGTGTGTGTGTGTGTGTGTGTGTGTGTGTGTGTGTGTGTGTGTGTGTGTGTGTGTGTGTGTGTGTGTGTGTGTGTGTGTGTGTGTGTGTGTGTGTGTGTGTGTGTGTGTGTGTGTGTGTGTGTGTGTGTGTGTGTGTGTGTGTGTGTGTGTGTGTGTGTGTGTGTGTGTGTGTGTGTGTGTGTGTGTGTGTGTGTGTGTGTGTGTGTGTGTGTGTGTGTGTGTGTGTGTGTGTGTGTGTGTGTGTGTGTGTGTGTGTGTGTGTGTGTGTGTGTGTGTGTGTGTGTGTGTGTGTGTGTGTGTGTGTGTGTGTGTGTGTGTGTGTGTGTGTGTGTGTGTGTGTGTGTGTGTGTGTGTGTGTGTGTGTGTGTGTGTGTGTGTGTGTGTGTGTGTGTGTGTGTGTGTGTGTGTGTGTGTGTGTGTGTGTGTGTGTGTGTGTGTGTGTGTGTGTGTGTGTGTGTGTGTGTGTGTGTGTGTGTGTGTGTGTGTGTGTGTGTGTGTGTGTGTGTGTGTGTGTGTGTGTGTGTGTCTGTGTGTCTGTGTGTCTGTGTGTCTGTGTGTCTGTGTGTCTGTGTGTCTGTGTGTCTGTGTGTCTGTGTGTCTGTGTGTCTGTGTGTCTGTGTGTCTGTGTGTCTGTGTGTCTGTGTGTCTGTGTGTCTGTGTGTCTGTGTGTCTGTGTGTCTGTGTGTCTGTGTGTCTGTGTGTCTGTGTGTCTGTGTGTCTGTGTGTCTGTGTGTCTGTGTGTCTGTGTGTCTGTGTGTCTGTGTGTCTGTGTGTGTGTGTGTGTGTGTGTGTGTGTGTGTGTGTGTGTGTGTGTGTGTGTGTGTGTGTGTGTGTGTGTGTGTGTGTGTGTGTGTGTGTGTGTGTGTGTGTGTGTGTGTGTGTGTGTGTGTGTGTGTGTGTGTGTGTGTGTGTGTGTGTGTGTGTGTGTGTGTGTGTGTGTGTGTGTGTGTGTGTGTGTGTGTGTGTGTGTGTGTGTGTGTGTGTGTGTGTGTGTGTGTGTGTGTGTGTGTGTGTGTGTGTGTGTGTGTGTGTGTGTGTGTGTGTGTGTGTGTGTGTGTGTGTGTGTGTGTGTGTGTGTGTGTGTGTGTGTGTGTGTGTGTGTGTGTGTGTGTGTGTGTGTGTGTGTGTGTGTGTGTGTGTGTGTGTGTGTGTGTGTGTGTGTGTGTGTGTGTGTGTGTGTGTGTGTGTGTGTGTGTGTGTGTGTGTGTGTGTGTGTGTGTGTGTACCCGTTTTTTGTGACGACGATTCCGGAGAAACTACTAACGGTATCGGGACGAAGCTTCATATTTAGAAGTTTCATAACCAAACTTAGAGCTGAAAAGCTTTCTGTTGAAAAGGGTCCAAAAGGAACGGGAGGTTTAGTCTTAGCATTTTTGAAAGATTTTGCAAATAAGCCGCCATTTCTGGAATTTCGTCGAAATAGTTAAATAATAAATTAAAGACGAGGAAATTCTGAATAATTTATCACTATGACATTTTTTGGTACAATCAATAGTTTAGCTGCATGAGCAAATTCTATTTCTACGAGATCGGTCGTGAAAACTAGTAGCCAGGATTTGTCAGATTTTTTGATTCTAATGACAGTAGGTAGTCTTGGTGTCAAACGCTAATGTTTTGACAATAACTTCTGTCAATATAAGCTGCGTTCGCATATTGCATCACACTTTTTACACCCAATAACACGTAAGTGTCATTTGGACGGTGTACCCGGTGTCAACGGAGTACAATATCCGAACGCAGCTTTAATCGACATATCTGTCTAGTTCTAGTAGTTTTATTTTAATGCAGACATGGCCGATCTCGATCAAATAGAGTCTCATGCAGCTAAACTATTAATTTCATATATAGTATGATAAAGTCATGTGCCTGGGCACATCAGATTTTTTAGTTAACTTTCAAAACCATTAACGGACTCATTAACATTCGCTACATACATCATCCGTAAATTCAAGTCCGTTAAATCGTACATATAATAATTAAACATTCAAATTGCTATAGGCATTCTGTGCAAGTTCGGACTTGATTTTGTTTACATGTATGACGTACTACTTTATGCGACGCGTTCCCGGTTCCCAGTGGTTTCCGGAAAACAAACGAAAACAAAACTAAAATAGCTTCACCTAGTGAAGATCTAGCAACAAGGTCGTCCTTCTCCAAAGAAGACTTTAACATTTTGCTGTTTATGAAAGGAAACAAAAATATTGTCTTATTGTATGAGTACCTATTCATTATGTAATATGTATTGTTTCAAAATATACACCTAAACTTAAAAAAGCAACCTTCTAAAATGTCATTCTTCTAACTCCAACCAACTTAGTTGATCTTTTCAATATTTTTATTAAGTAGTTACTTAGTTACCACTGTAGCTACTTTGAAAAATCCTAAGGCAATTTCAATTTATGCAACGGAAAGGTCCGCAATTATTTGGGTTGCATACAGACCGGCAAATCGGCGCTCAACGTAATCTAAATTTTTTTATAAAATGTTAACGATTATCGGTTAACTTTAGCTTTCGTTACATTTGTAACTGTACATTTGTAAATTAACGGACTATTGGTTAACGAAGTTAATTTTTCATTAACGGATAACGATTAACGAAGTTAACTTTCTTATAAACTTTACCCACCTTTGGTATCGTCCAAAGGTCAGCGCCTATCCATTATAAAAACTTGTTTCTTCATGATAAAAATCTACCCATTAGAAATGAAAAATCTAACATCTTGGAGGTTATGATACGTCAAACAGCATTTGCGTTGCAAACGAAATAATTTTACGTTTGTTAAAATGGCAACCGGTGACCAAATGCGTTTATAGTGGCGTTCACCAGAAATGTTGACCGGTGGTGAACGCGATCTTATGTTCTTAATTTCAAGCGTTTTATACGAGATCCCGTAGTTGTTTTACTCGTTGATGTAAGTCACCCAACTCAATATATTAATTTTCCCGTCTCATTTATGAAAATATTTGTTTTTATTTTGTCCTTCTCTTAATCTAACAGTATAGTTATTACAGTAGATTTATGTTATTTAATTTTATTTATTTGAATAACATTTTTTTAGTAAAGCTTGAGGTTAGTTTTCAATTGCTTCTATACATTTTCATTTTTTTTTTAAATATTAGTATTGGAAATGTGTAGGTACCGGTCCTTTATTGACCGGTACGGTATAGAACCGGTATTTTCTAACCGCTACGATACGATACGCAATACCGGTACAACACAGTGTATCGGAACATTCCACTAACAAGGGCATCAGCCCTCGACATTTAAGGTGAACAGAGTAAGTCGAATAGAATAGTGCTGAGATTCTGAAGACAGTTACACTGTCTCAAAACTCGGAGGAAATGAAAATCTAGAGCCGTAATTGGTTCTGCCAGGAATTAAATGTTTGTCATGTGCGTAGGGAATGATTAGGATTACTTATCATAAATAGCAATGCTAATGAATGTATTTATTTATTAATGGGAGTAGAAAAGTATATTTTGGCAATTTTAGCTGGAATTATTAAGATTTATTAGCCTTTAAAATAAATGCACTTACTTTGTATACACCATGTATATTATGCAAGAGTGATAAATTATTAGCGATATTTTATTGTTCGTTGTTAACAATTCATTTGTAATAATGGTAATGGTACTAAAATCAATAATAAATTATACATTACATAAAATATTAAGGTTGTATAGTCCATCCCGTTAAATACCATAATGTATACACATTATTATTTAGAAGTGTTCCATACTCAAATCAATGGACCATAAGGAAACATGTCTCCTATTCAAATAAACTTATTGCTGATATAAAAGAGGTCTACTTTATTTACCACGCCATTTCATCATTATTAGTTCATATCATAGTTTTGACATATAAGCCAAAGGCAATAAATAGTATTCTAAATGTTTCGTTCAAATTCATTAATTCCGAAATAACTCTATGCTATCCTCTAATATTCCATATTATCATACGCGTATGATAAAGTAAAAAAAAAATTTCAATTTGGCACATAGCCGTCATCACCGCCCTAAGTTGATTCTCCGCCATTTTTCAAACTACATACCACATGTTATATACATAAATACATACCTACACATTTCTGCACAAATAATTAGTTTTTCACAATTGTGGAAAACCCACACTTTCTCAATTCTCAACTGGGTAAACTTTGATATTTAAGTGAAAAGGAAGAGATTTAAAAGTTTAAAATTTCTCGGGTTGAATATGAGACTTTTGCCGAGAATTTGATAAATTGCGCTCATTGTTTTGGGAAATGTACATACGAGTGTACCTGATTAAGCCAAGAAATATAAAAAAAAACAGAGAGTGGAGAAGGGAACTGACCAGATGTGGCGGAATAGTAAGGAAAGCAAACGAAAGGAAGGGGAAATTATGCGGCAATAATGTGAGTGAAAGAAGGAGTATCCAACTTAAATGCGCAATTATGTCTTTTCTGTATCATTGTCTGTTGTTACTCCTTTTTTATGGTTATTAGCATAAAACATCATCCCAATATACGGTACTTTGTTGAATTTGCACAAAAAAGTTTTCTTAAACAAGCTTTTTATTTTATTTAATGGAGGGTCGCTACTTTAATACCCATTAAAAATCATATCATAAAATCAAACAAAAGATGAATTTAAAAAATCTGGCATTTAATTTTCTGTTGCTTTATAACAAAGTAGTAAGCTGCACAGCGTGTTGCTGTTCTGCAGAGCAAAAAGTCGTACGTTACAACACAGGAGTCCTAAGTACAGCTAATGTTTTTACTTACCTAGTAATTTCAGAGTTAATAAAGAAGTTAAACGAGGCTGCTGGCTACTGATATGTTACGAATACTCCTTTAACGGTATTTTTCTTCACACAGTCATAATTTTTATTTTTGTAGCTCCTCCCGTAAAATACATAATGTTCTACCTCGCGCAAACTTTATACCAGCAATAAACGAAAATGTGTAGTTTAATAGTTTCTGTTTCGGTAATATAGCGGCATTTTCAGAGGTTGCTCTCTCTATCCAGTGAAAATTATGAATCGTAAACGGTAATGCCCCAAAATTTACGGGTTTGAAACAATTGCACCAACGATTTTTTGTGGAGCGGTTGTATTCTATATTTGGCCACGGTCCCTTTTGTTTCTCTTTATAATTTACCCGGAACTTTGCGCTGAATTTAAAACTTCCGAAAAAATCGCTTTAATAATAATTTCCAATAAGTTCGCCAGGGCGCTGAAGATAATCAAGTCCAATTTACTTCTGGAAACTCCATTACCAGTGGCGGCGCCTCGTTCGCCTCAAAGAATAACGAGCGGAGAGATTTAACGATTTCCTTAATAAAATCACCCAGAAGTCGCCCTATCCCGGGGCGCGGAATTTTCGTTTTTTGGCATTCGTCTTCGCCGTGGCGGACTTTTGGCCTGCATTAAGAGGGAATCGTCCCCGGATGCACGTTCAATCAATTACCTATCCCCCTTGCTTGCTTTGCATCCCCATCGAACCGAGGAAATGGTGAGTTTTACGATTTGCGGTAGTGCGTGCTCTCTACCAATCAACTTAAGTCGCCATGTTGACTGATTGTAACCCTAGTAAATATATTTAAATCTACACTAATGTATACCCGGGTTCACTGCAAGTGCACCTAGTACTACAAATGGAAAAGTACATGCGAAGTACTTGACGTAAATTGCGGGGTTGCCTTGAAGTCTTTCTTCCCTCATGCAGGTGCCTTTTTGTGCAATTACGCATGAGTACACAGAGAAAAATTCTGATGTGAATTTACAGTAGGAATAGTAGGTTTTTTTTGCCCTGCGACAATCAGTGTAATTTTGCATCTCAATTGTATTTTTACATTGTCATTGTATATTTACACTGTAATTTTACAAGAATTTGGCCGGAATATTACACCGATTTTGATGTAATTTTAAGTTATATATGGGGCAATGCGTAATAATTGAACATCAATTTTAATGTAATTTTACATGAGATATGAGGTAATGCGTAATAATTTCACATCTATTTCAGTGTAATATTCAATGAACTATGCAGTATTTTTGATTTGCATAATTTTATTCTGATCTCGAGTAGATATTAACATTATCATATAATACAGAAAACAAACATCATGCAAACAGTCAAACGTTACAAACGTACAAACGGCCATACAAATATGGTATAGATAAAATTAATTGTAAAAAAATTAGACGTACATACAAGTATAAAACACTTTGAGGCACATAAAAAGCACACGGATAAACATATAAATGCACTTCGGTCAGTCATGAACCCACCTAGTCGTCCAGTCTGTTTCTAACAAACCCACTTGGGGCAAGATGTTCCGCATCTGTATCTGTAATAGAAGCAGGAAACATATTCGACAGACACAGAAAAGTTAACCTAAAAAGAATATTTCACATTTTATTCTATTCTCCAACTTTGGCTTTGGAGATAGTTCGCATATTAACTTTCTGTGGGTATAAAACCCTTCAATCTTAAAACAAATTTTCAAAAAGAAACGTAGCAGACTGTACTTACACCTTTCTGCCAGTGATGGCGTTAAGACATCAATCTCTAGTGGCTGGTTGTCCTCATTGGTGCTTTACAAAGACAATACAATTGTTCCTCAGTGTGGCATACTATTTTAACATACACCTATTACTTAACTGTATCACTGTTACTTACCAGAGACAGAAATACGACGCGCCCAACTATATACTGCACTCGATGGTGTGCGTGTCGGCGTTCGTTTGCAAAACAGCTGATCAAACGTAGCGCATGCATCTGGGCGTTACAATATCAACAAACCCGCTATTATAATAGTAAAATCACAACATACGTTGTAATTTTAAGGTATATTTCCATTGTATTTTTACTAAAAGATCAATGTAATTGAAATAAAGCAGCAATATCGCTGTAATAGTACACAGACGTGTAAAAATAATTGGAAATGTTTTGACTTACCATATTTCTATTGTAATTTTCACAATGATTTATGCGTAGTTTTACAGCCATTTCTCTCAGTGTACCTAATGTTATCTACTTTTGAATTTATTCTTCTAGATCAAATGATATTTCTTTGGAATAAAAAATAGTAATAATCGAATTGTATACTCCAGCTTATGCTTGTAGAGATTAATTTATTTGCACTATTTTTTTAAGTGAAATAAAGATATTTCGATAAAAACAAAAATTACTTGCGTTTAAAATTCTCATCGATATCGCGTTTGTGAGTTATTCACGATGATGACGATGTTATTCACAATGTGTCTTCTTTTCAAAAAGTGTTTTATATAAGTAGCTCCCTTGTGTATTATGGGATTTTTTTCTAAACTAGTACCCTTTACTAGCGTAAATTTGAATACATAGTTCCAGAAGTTGTGGTGCATTTCCGCTAAAAACAAGGTAATTATTACATAACGCACTTCTTAACCTTCTGAAGGTGAAATCTTGCAAATGGTCAAGCTTTAACTGCAGCTATCGTTGTTCTTATTTTAAAATATGATGCTCTATCATGTTTTTCATTAGTTGGGCAACGGTACGGTTAACCCAAAACAAAATGCGTTGTTTCTCTTACTTACGTTTGACGGCTTTCTAGACCTATAACTTGACAATGCCTAAACTCGCCATAAACTATGTATAAATAGATTATTTTTGTAGATAATTCAAAGATTTCCTTAGAAATTTCCTTAGAACGCTCATTGTACTTTGATCAATAGAAATCAGCATGTTGTTAAAAGACACAATTCCGTCATTTTTGACCGTGAAAAACTCGCGACGCAGACAATATATCGATGGGGATAATATGTGTACAATATTTGTAATGCCCAACCAAAGGTGTATACAAAAATTGAACTGGGTTGGCATTTTCCGAAGTGAAATCCTAATTTGAATGGGTTATAATGACGAATTTCCCCGATTTAAATTACAATTATGACCAATTTTAACTTAGTTAAGTTAAATTTATATGATTTTTGAATTTCTTAACATTATCTTGAATACAAAATTTTAAAATTATTGTAAGAAATCAATCAACTGATTTATCGGTATGATGTTTGAAGTAATTATATAATAATATAATAATTATGAATGAATATAAGAATAATATACACGGAATCGAAAAATATGAAAAAGTGCCCTTACCATATCCTACTTCTCACCTTCACCTTATTATAAGGGAAGCTCAGTGGTTTTTAAGCTTCGCTTTGGTGACGGTGGGTGCAGTGAACTTAATCTTTAAATCCGTTTTTTTCAATGCTAGTTTAAACCCTCGGTTTAGGGGTTAGATATACACAATATTTAGGACATAACCTCAGTTTATAGTTTAACCTGGCAGTGAAAATTTCTTAGGTGACATAAAGCTACGCTTCAAATTTAGGTGTCAGCGATGCAGTTGGCCCTAAATTATGAATAGATTTAAGATAAGTTTCCTACAAGTGGGACATGTTTAAAACTTCGTGGCACTCAATGTTCAAAATCGGTACAGTCCCGCCAAACTACTGGTTCACTAGGGTGTATTGAAAAAAGTATTTTTCTACTCCTATTGATAAATAGAGTCACTATACTAAGAGTAATACTAACCATCAACTATTGAAAAGAATTTCATTCCTAGCTCCTCATTTCCCGCGCTTCGTGCACAAACTTCGGACAGGCCAGACGTTTGATAAGGAAAAGTATGGGGTAAGGGAGACCAGAAAGAGAGGAAAGGAACCGAGCATTCGATGAATACTGATTTTATTATAAAATTGGTTGAGTATTTATAGTAAGGATTATCATAACAAATGCAGTTTAATAACACACATTTCACAAGTATGCGACTAAAGATTATTTCTGAACTTGCACAAAGTAAAGTTGGTCACATACAATTAGTACGGCATAATACTTGCGTATGCGTATCACATTACAACACGATGTCAAGTTTACTGTAGTTGGAATTTAGGATGAATATTGTTTGTATTTAAAAGAAATATACTTTTGTTTTACCTGAGATTTTAAACAAGCTGCGGGCTGTAAGACAGGAAAAAAAATGAAAATATATGGAATAATAGTTACATTGTTTGTGTTTTAATTTGATATTAAACAAGCTGCGGCCTGTGGATACAAAACAAACACTTGATTGATGTGGACACAGGCAGATCTGGTTGGATATGGTGGCTCTTTTATTGGGTTTTTATTTAATTTGATATTAAACAAGCTGCGGCCTGTAGGAGACGATAATATCGTATCGAGCGGAACATCATATCAATCAGATCGATCAGATCGATCGAACGATTTTTTTGCTCAGCCCTACAGCTGTCCCTATATGCAATAAATAAATTTATAAAATTTTATAGACCCACATATACTACAAAAAACAATGACCAAATAGAAAAATATTTAGGTTTAGTGGAGGAATCCTAAAGTTTATAATTTTCTTTAAATATTCAAATTTTCCCATATTTATTTTAATTGAAAGATGTAGTTTTTTTTTCAAATAGAAAAAGTGTGAAAAAAGGTGTGAAATTAACGGATGGAAGGATATATTACTCTATGCAACAGTTAGAACGCCCGCAATTTATTTAAATTCATAGCCTTTTTAGAAAACTTACGGATTTTTTCTAATTTAAAAAAAAGTTAAATTTTGATAAAAGTTTATTTGTCATTAAATATTTTACTATGTGCGTCCATGCGCACTGTTTTTTTTAAGTGCAAACTATTTGCATTAATTTTTACACTATTAGATAATAATGATAATTTGTCGAACAGCTATGTTAAAAGCATTTAAATTAAAAAAAAAAAATTTTGGTGTTGTTTTTAATCATCAACATTTTTTTCTTACGTGTATATGCGTACCTACTATCCTAACACGCAAAAAATGTATGTTACCGTGAAATACGAATGCGGACAAGCAAATTATGTTTATAGACGGGTAGGTGCTATAGGTAAAACTACGAGAGCTGAAGTTGAGTCATCGCCTAAAAACGTAAGAACAGACGCATGAAAAAACACTCTGTTTCTTTCTAACGCACGCGAATGGTCTGTAACGTATCAGCAAAATAACAGCTGGAATCGATGACTCACCTTCAGCTCTCGTAGTTTTACCTATATAAAAGAACGCAAAGCGCTATTATTTTGTTACTTTTCATTTCGACTGTTACCATGCAACACGATGTGAAGTTAAAAGAAAAAAAAATTAAAAGCAAGTGGCAATCTTGATGAGTTTCATTTTCACTATCTACCGAAAAAATAATCAAATCAAAGTAGTTCAATAGTTACTCGTCGTCAAAATAAGTAGATAAAAATATTAGGTATCCATAATTTGTATCAATCATTTATTTTATATGATTTATTTGGTTCGTGGCATAATAAGGTTTCGTAATTTGTAAGAAACGGATTATGAAACATATGTGCCAGCGTGGTAACGCTGGGAACGCCGAGGTCTGTATACCTAGGCATGTCGGCAGACAATGCCCCCACTTTGACACATGCACGCCCACTTATCTGGTTATCTGTTCCATTTCGTTGCAGCCGACGTGTACTATTTAGAGTGTCTACGCGTCCCCTATTTCGTTTGAATGGCTCTATCTCGTTCTGAACTTTCGTCGGCACGTCGATGGCTTGCAGGGCAAAAATTGTACAAACCACCTTAATGCTCCACAGCAAAATGCAGTTTTCTAGTTCAAAGAAATTGTTTTCGGGCAAGTGCATTTTTTTACACACATAGAAAATTTTGTTTAATTCAAATAAATATGCCTTGAGTCAAACAAATCTGGTGTTTCAGTAGAGGCAAAGAAATATTTCTTTGCGGATAAAAAATGCATTTCAAGCAGCGGTTTAAATATTTGATTGAAACAACGTTTATTTGTGTCAAACAACTTGTGCAAATAAACTAGAGTAATCAATGAAGTAAATATTGTTAGCGTCAAAGAAATATGTTTTGATCCAAATGAATAAGTTCAGAAGAATATATTTCTTAAAAACAAGAAATCTTTTCTATCTGTGTAACAATATATTTGGATGAGGTTATCATGCTAGCAATACATTTATTTGAATCAAAATTATGTTAAAATAATATCAATATTAATATTATATTATATTACATTGGCTGCCCAGCTGGGATTATGGTCAATTCTGGGATCTAAAAATATGATAAACAATTAATTATAAAACGTTATCAAAAATAACCTACCTCCACTCTTGAAGGGGAACTTAGCAAATATTTCACAGCGTCACTTATGTCTTCACTTAAAAGATAAGGCATAGTTTTCTTAAATGCTTCGTAATCATTCTCAGAAATTCCCGACTTTAACATAATCTCAGTATCCACAAATCCAGGACTAATACTCTGAAATTTATAGAAAACAATAGTAAAATCAAATTCTAAAAAAAAGAACTCATAAAAACAAAAACATTACTTACAGCAGTACGAATTTTAAGACCTTGACTCAACAACTCTTGCCTCAAATATTGCCCCAAACACGTCAAGGCGTGTTTGGACGTGCTATAGAATGAAACTGGGAATTCAGCAGTTTTAAAAATGTTATGACCAGCGATGCTGTTGATGTTTATTATGTAACCATCGGTCACTTGATGTGTCTTCATGATCCTGACAGCTTCTTGACAACCTATGGCAACCCCCATCACGTTGGTATCCATGATGGTCTTCCAATCTTTCGGATCACCCTCTATAATGTTGCCAGGTTTGAAAACGCCGGCGTTGTTAACCAGAACAGTGACTGGACCAATGTTGTCAGTTACCCATTTGAAAGCTTGTGTTATTTCATTGTCATTTGTGATGTCAACTTTTAAAGCGTATAGGTTTTTCTTTGATGGACCGAGTTGTGTTCCTAGTTCTTCGATTTTTTCTTTACGTCTGGCCAAACCAACAACCTAAATTGGAAATATTAATTCAAGAAAACTGGACATCATTAGACAAATAGAAAATTCACAAATTCTGTCTGATTATAAATACCTTCATTCCATGATGAAGAAGTAGCTTAACAATAGCAGCTCCTATGCCAGCACTAGCTCCTGTAACTATAGCAACTTTTCCGGTATATTTCTCCATTATTTACTCGTCAAAGACTACTGGAACTATCATCTAGTTGTTGTCTTATATAAGTACCAGTTATAGAATGCCAAAAATAAATTGCCATGACTATGATTTCTAGAAGCTTTTTTTTTCTGGGATGGAACCAGCAAAATCACTGTTATTATCTTGGTGTTGTTTGCATGCGACATTACATTGGCATCATTAGGGAAATTTTAAACAGATAATGAAGCAAATTAATAATAATGGGAATGAATTTGGTGTCAATTGACCGTGTATATTGGGTGTGTTATCTTCTTAGTGTTGGGGTCGTTTCAAATGTTATGCGTTTTTCTTCTACGTGTGGCATATCTAAAGATAATGAACCATCTGGTCTTTTGTTTTTTGATTTATTTTAGAATATTATCTTATATGCGCGTATTTATATTTCTATTTCTAAGGTACTATTATAAAATAAATCACAACGGACATAAAGAAGATTAAAGCTTAATCATGCTATGCCAGGTCGACTGCGTGCTGATATATCAACAAGAGATAAATTAATAGTCTCAATTGAGTAAATATTTACAACAAGGTCCAACTGCATTTAAAATTGAAAAATGTTACTTGCTGTTAACGGTGTATCTCCACAAAAAGTCAGATACTAGGATCAAGGAAGATATAGATATTAATATATCTATATATATATATATGTTATGTGAATTACACATACTAAAGTGTTGATATAGTTACGTTGGAATTATTATATATTTGTCACAAGTAAATATACGTATATATCGTTCTACTATCGTCATTATTAACAGCTTATTACATCAGAAGTGGGATAGAACAGCGCAATTTGGCATTATTTGCATTATTTGGTATGGATGACGAATCATTTGCTGGGTTTTCCCGTGAAGAACAGAGACCGCTTTCCAAAAAAAAAACGTACCGGATACGGACGTAACGACGGTAGATGTTTCGCAATTGCTGGGAACCACGTTGCGGTCAATGCAGGGATGCCGCATTGACATCAACCTATCATTCATCCTATGCATTGCTTTATCCCATCCGCACATCGGATGGGATAAAGCAATGCATAGGCTTAGACAGGAATTGTATTGGCCGAAAATGGGACAAACAATGAAAAAATATATACGAAATTGTCGTACATGTACAATAAGCAAGACACCAACCGGCAAAAAGTATGGGCTATATCAGCTAGGAGAGAAAGCAACGCGTCCATGTGAAATATGGCACATTGATCATGCAGGACCACTGGTCTTATCGGATAAATGTACACAAATATTGGTGATTGTGGATGCATTCTCCAAATTTTGCATGTTTTATCCTATACCCAATAAAAAAATTGAGAATAGTATTATTGCACTTGAAAAGGCATTTGGAAACATAGGAAAGCCAAATAAAATAATAGCCGATCGTGCGTTTTATTCGTTGACATTCAAACAGTTTTTAACTCAGAATGGAGTGAATCTACACCTTATTGCTACTGGAATGCCCCGAGGTAACGGCCAAGTAGAAAGAGTTATGAGAACCCTATTCAATATGATGAGAAGCGTACTTACTGATAAAAAGGAGTCAAGTTGGACATCAGTTTTACCGCAAATACAAGCGGTATTAAATGAAACTCAAAATACGAGTACAGGGTGTACACCGAATATGCTAATGTTTGGAAAGAGAGATCGGTTACCGCACGAAAAGGGTCTACTGAAAGATGTACAGCAGCCGAAGTTACCCAACTTAAGTTATATACGGCAGGATGCAAACAATCGGTTAGCACGAGGTAGACAATCTCAACAAATGCGGTTTGATCTCAAACGATTGGCAGCTAAACGATTTAAAGTGGGTGATAAAGTTGTTGTAGCCAATACTCAAGTATCAGGAGGAAAGTTAAAACCTCGGTACGATGGTCCGTATGACGTTGTTTCAGTCCTGGACAATGATAGATATGTGTTGAAAAATACATACAAACGCTCAAAAGTTACCAAAACAGCTGCACATGAGCAGTTACGAAGATGGCCTGAAGCAGGACAAACCTGAAGGTATTTAAATCTAACCTTCAATGGTTGGCTGGGTTATTTTATTTGAAACCTTTATTGCTTTAATTGTTATTTTGAACCTTAAATGGTTGGTTGAACCTTGAATGGTTGATTAGTTACTTTGAACCTTGAATGGTTGAACTGTTATTCTGAACCTTAAATGGTTGAATAGTTATATTGGACCTTAAATGGTTGGCTGGTTATTTCGAATCTTAAATGGTTGTACTGTTATTACGAACCTTAAATGGTTAAATTGTTATTCTGAACCTTAAATGGTTGAACTGCTATTATGAACCTTAAATGGTTGAATTGTTGTTCTGAACCTTAAATGGTTGAACTGCTATTATGAACCTTAAATGGTTGAATTGTTGTTCTGAACCTTAAATGGTTGAACTGCTATTCTAAACCTTAAATAGTTGAACCTGTTTTCTGAACCTTAAATGGTGGACTATTGTACTAATCTGTATTGTAATAGTAGTTACGTTTTTTTTTTAGCCTGGTTAGTAATATTACAGCCTGGGAAGAATTGAAGTTTTCTGTGCGTGGGCGCACATTTGCAGGATGGCCGTGTTATGTGAATTACACATACTAAAGTGTTGATATAGTTACGTTGGAATTATTATATATTTGTCACAAGTAAATATACGTATATGTCGTTCTACTATCGTCATTATTAACAGCTTATTACATATATATATATATATAATGGATGTTAATTCTTTGCAGAAACCTGCATATATTGATATGAAACTTTGGAATAGTTAATACAAGATGGCGGTAATTTTTTAAGTTAAAACACTACAGCCACGCCAGGCGTATATATATATATATATATATATATATATATATATATATATATATATATATATATATATATATATATTTATACAGATCTAAAAAACAAAATGTTAAAACTCTAATACAACATTTATATTGATTCCACTGTTACTTTGTCAACAGCTGTATGGAATTGCGTGAATGATGTATAGCTCTCCTTATCCAGAAAACAAAGTTGTTCATCAGTAGTACCACAATAGTGTCGAAATTCATTTTCGTATCAAATTTTAGAATGATTTGACAAGCAAGAACTATAGTGTGTTCTCGTGTGCAAAACAGCATTCCTAAAAGAGAATGGCCTGGGCGAGCAATTGCACAATGTCCATTCTACACTGCAAAGGAACGCTTCATGGCCTATCGAGGCCATCTTCTCTTAGGAATGCTGTTTGACAACCGAGAACACATTTAGACTTCCTTGTAAAAGGATTCTAAATGATACAAAGATCGCCATACAAAGGTAAAAGGAGTGACGATTTTTAAACCACCCTAAGTAAATCTTGATGCTGAGGATTACATAGATTTAATTGATTGGCCATCCACAACTATAACTGAGCCACCCCTCGTTACCGAGATCAGCAATCAAGCGCTGGAGTTAATTGCAAGAACTGGCCTAAGTGAAAAGGAATATTTAAAATTCCTTCACACAGTCCAGCTATTGAGAAGATTGTTAAAGAGGTGACGGAGGCTTCCAAACATGTCTGCAGTTCCAAGGAAAGAGTTGACTTCATCCGGTCTAGGCTGCTAGACCGGCGCTTTCAGTGATTGCCGGTGTGATCCCCATAGATCTACTAATTGAAGAGAGGCAAAGGATAAGACAGACGAGAGCAGACAAAGGGAAAGAGCGTACGATGACAACCATCGCGATGACGAGATGGCAGACCCAATGGAACAGAGAGACCCAGAAAGAACAGTGGACAAAGTCACTAATAGGAAATATAGAGGAGTGGTACAACCGCAGGCACAGAACAACCAACCACTGGATAATACAATTCCTGACGGGTCATGGATCTTATGGAACGTACCTGAAGAGGATCAAGAAACGGGAAAGCGACAATTGCCAAAGATGCCGGACAGAGGACAACCCCAGCCACGCCTTCTTTGAATGTCAAGACATTATGGAAAGAGAGATAGCTCTGGAACAGGAACTATCACAGGAAATAACACACTACAACGTAATAGAGCTAATGCTGACAGACGAAGAAGAGTGGAGGAAGATAGAGGAATACATCACCAGCATCCTGAAGGAGAGAGAGAGAGTGATGAGGAAGAGAAGACGTTTAGAATGAAATACTGCAACAGCGATGGTCAAAACCCGTGAGGGTATCTCCGCTAGATCATGAATGATCACATAGAGGGGTTTTTAGTGGGTCAAGTCCCACACTATTGGCATATGAGAACCTGACCAGTGTCCTTTGAAGATTTTCCCCTGACAAAAAAGAAAGGCTGCTAGACTTTAGAATACATCTCCCATAATTTTAGGCGACAATGCATATCGGCACTATTTTTTTTTTCTACTATGGATTCAACAATATGAAAGTGTTTGTTTTATTTTAAAGCAAATAATACCTAATTGTATGAAAAGAAAAAGTTCATGTTAATTCGATATTTGTTTAATTATTATCCAATAGCATCTATATTTTTTCTTTAAGCTAGCAATAACAAATTAACATTTTTTAATTTAATAAACTTAAATTTTTTATTATCTATCAATTTATTATTATTATCTAAAGTGGGAATATTAATGCAAATAGTTTGCACTTAAAACCAGCTCACATGGACGCACATAATATATATTTAATGACAAATAAACTTTTATCTATACTTTCAGCACAGTTTTTAAATTAGAAGAAAATGCCCATTTAGTTCTACAAATTTTATGAATTTAAATAAACTTAGGGCGATGTTGCATTCGAGTATTATATTATTTTGATACGTTAATTTCACACACCTTTGCTAAACTTTTTCTATTTGAAAATAAAAAACTCGTCTTCCATTTAAAAACAAAAATTCTTTACTGAGTTTTTGTAGTATATGTGGGATACAAAAGGGATACTTTTTTTATCAATTTGAAATTCTGAATTTCGAAAAAGACGTTTTTCAATACAATCTACTGGTGTCATAAAGTTTGAAAACTCTTCCGTCGCTTACGTCATTTTCATCAATTATGTCAATTTAACTGCGAGTTCTTCCTGACTTTTATTCTTTCTCCAGTTTTTTTGCCTTTTTGGTATCCATTGTGTCCTTTCCTTCTAGCCCGTTTACGTCGTTTTACCCCTTTCGGTAGCTTTTCTGTTATCATATTTGTAAAAATCATTCTTGTTTTGTCAGGCTTTTGTCCATTTGACCTAATATTTTAATATAAATTAAGAATAATAATAATTTTTCCCTAATCCTCTTTGGTCCTTTTTGTCAATTTCGTCGATTTTTTTTAGCTAAATAATAATGAAAATCTGTTCTCTGTATCTTCTAGATTAGCGGCCTCAGTCTCCTGATCTCTTGTCCACTGAATATATTAGCAGGGCGAATGGCTCTAGTGGTAGAGCGTTGCCCTACTGACTAGGAGATCCGTGGTTCACACCCAGGACCAGCCGAAAATTCGTCGGCCGTCTTTCGGAAGAGACGAAAAGCCGTAGGCCCGGCAACCAGTTGAACATCTCTGGTTGTCGATATTACTGTATAGTAGTGAGGGGAAAGCTCAAAGGGCCAATTGTGGCCTAGAAGCTGCGCGAAAATACCGCACCCCTACCACCATACCATACTATACCATAGTATATTTTAAAAGAAAAACAAAACATCTCATTTGTTGATTTTTTCAGTAAACTTTTACAGACTTAAGCATACACGGCTAAGGGAATAAAAGCTGCAATCAGAGCTCATGAAGGTAGCACTAAATATTATTTTTGTTCCCATAAAACAATGTTAAAAACTTTAGCTTTTGTCGATTGCAACACGTTACCCTGCAATTGAATGTTGCTGTTCAGTTACATTAATTAGTCGTGAGAAACCCTAACTTGCCATGCCAAATGTGTGTCCCATATTAATATTAAACAGACACTGTTAAGAAGGCAGACGATACAAAGATAAAAAGAAAAGGAAAAAAGTTGCCTAAGCTGGAAATAACCAGAATCAACTCATTTATTTATTGATCATTACTCATTTATTGTAAGGAAAGCTTGAAGTACAGAGTGTAGTCATCATTTACCACTATAAAAAATCTTATTGTTATAAGTGTTTTTAAAATTCTGCTGCAAACGGATAGTACTTGTGGGTTGTTCCCCTGAAAAATTAAAGATTAACACACGAAAAAATAATGTTTTGAAAGATTACTTACATAAGAAATTGGCAAACTCTTCCGTCTTTCCTGTTAAAAGTTTTAATATAATCCATTTCCTCATCGCTCAATTTGAAATTAAATATATCAATGTTCTGCTTAAGCCTCTCTGGGTTGGAAGACTTTGGTATAACGATGTGGCCAAGTTGAATTTGGAATCTTAGAAGAACTTGACCAGGCGTTTTACCATGCTTTTGTGCGATCTTAGAAATTCTCTCATCTGATAGTACGTCGGGATCTTCAGGTTTAGCCCATGGCCTTGTGGGAGAACCCAAAGGACTGTAAGCAGTGATCTGGACGCCTCTATCTCTGCAGAATTTGCTTAGTTTCGCTTGGTTGAGGTACGGATGGCATTCAACTTGATTGACAACTGGAACTGTGTTGGAATTTTTAATAACACGTTCAACTTGATCGCTGTTGAAATTGGAAACGCCGATGGATTTAGTTAACCCTTTTTCTACTAGTTTCTCCATAGCTTTCCAAGTGTACAAATAATCGGATTCCAAATCGGGTTCTGTTGGAAATAACTCTTCGCCGTACTGAAACAGATAAGATATGGAAAAAAGGTTTCACATGTGGTCTAGACTCTAGATTACACAGGTTTAATCATTTAAATTAATAAGGAAACAAAGAAAGCAAGTACAGGGTTGCCAGTTGTCGAAAATCACCATCGTGCAAAAAGATCGTGCGCTGGGCAATCAAAAATAAAAATTATCTTTTTTGGTTTTGATGGTGTTAACAAAAACCTGACGCTTTTCTGTTACATTTTTAATCAAATATCCATAGAAGGCCGTGATTGATTGTAGTAGAATGAGAAAAATAGTGATATACAAAATAAATAATTACCCTACGAGCCAACCATGCAACACAAAATTAAGTCAATCTTACTGATCTCGATGCGATGAATAATTCGAATCGTAAAACAAAACCACCGGTGTTTGATTATAAAAATTAAAAAAAAAAATTTGTCGTCAAAAATGAAAATGAAAATTTCAATAGATTTTTTTACATACTAAATTAATAGCTAGTGCTCAGGTGTTTTCATAGAGACACCGAAAGCGGTTTCGTTATGAGTTTATAACCAAGAAAAAATAGAAAAAATATATAATTCCATTTGTTTAATTCATAGATTGACTTACAATGCAATGTGTAAGTAAAAAAATGTCGAAAAAGCATGCCCACCTTAGAAGATCAAAAAAATGGCTTGCCAGTAGAACCAAACTAAATTAACTAAAATAAGCAGATATTTTTAAATTAGTATATTATAACACAAGTTTTATGAAACAAAAATTGGCGCACGTATCCTCGCTACGCTCGTCGTGCCCAAATGTAACGAGTGCACCAATACGTCTTATAAAACTAGTGTGATATACTATTTTTTCTACTTTGTGACATTAATTTTACATAAATTTCGAAAAATGCGGGTGTCCTCTTACAATCGAGTAATTTTATTTTCAACAGTTGTTAGTTGTGGTAAAATTAAAAAAATACGATTAAGGCGAGCCAATAGCGATTGAGATGTCAGCCTTATTTGACACTTGACGTCAATATCATCAATCTTGGAAAACTAAAAGTTACTAAAACTTTGTGATCTAGTGTGACACCGAAAGCGGTTTCGCTATGAGTTTATATCGAACGCAAAGTAGAAAAAAATGTATTACGGCCAAACGAAACACACGTTAAGACATGTTTTGATACCGAATTTCTCTGAAACCAGGCTTCATATACTCGAATCAGTTGGACCTGATTTTGGTATATTAATAATGATTCAAATTTAATATTTTCGATTAGAAAAAAAAAAACTTTGACAGCGGTGCGCTAGCGACCAAATATATTTTTGAATTATAAAAAATACTGTAATTATTTAACTGAACATTAAAACTTGCAAAGAGATGACGCATGCAAAATATACTTTACCAAAAAATCATCCGAATGAATGAGTATTTTTTATTTATTTTTTTATTGCAATTTACAAAGTTTATTGTTTCCTTTTTAGAAATTTGTAACCTTTATAAAAGCTTCTGGATTGTCTTAAACCTAAAATGCAAATATTGGAATGTAATTAAATGCTTGCGTGTACCGGGTATTATCAAAACTATGAAATACTCTTTAGAGTAAAGTAACTTTATTTTAAGAGAGCTACGCAGAAATGTTAGTTGAAAAAGTGTTTAGAAATATTCTATATTGGGCATTACAAACGAAATTATAATCTCCTTCCTCGTTGCATGGGACGTCGAAGGTGGCTATAATTTCATATTTAATGCCTTCTAATATTTTGT
Organism: Aphodius sticticus; assembly: GCA_963966075.1. NCBI lineage: Eukaryota > Metazoa > Arthropoda > Insecta > Coleoptera > Scarabaeidae > Aphodius > Aphodius sticticus. The sequence continues at coordinate 24,505,767 of OZ014510.1, forward strand.
AATACTTTTTTTCAAACAATATTTTTGCATAGCTTTTCATTTTGGCAAAACACGCGGTATATGCAGCGGAGATGGCGATTATAATTTCGTATGTAAAGACCTCTAATATTTGAAAATACTATTTTCAAACCACATTTTCTTGCAAAGCTTTGTACGTAAATGACTAGTCTTCGTGTTTTTCATAATTTTGGTAACACCCGGTACATGCAAGCAAATAATTACATTCTAATATTTGTATTTTAGGTTTAAGACATTCCAGAGACTTTTATGAAGAAAGAATTTTTCTGAGAAATTGATAATAAATATGTTAATTGTTAATCAAAATAACCGATATATGCAATGGAGAAGGTGATTATAATTTCGTATTTGATGACCTCTAATATTTCCAATTTTTTTTCTAATAAAATTTTTGCATAGTTTTGACTATAATGGTACTTTGCTCTTACGAGTTTTCCATAGTTTTGGTACACTCGGTAATTACATTCTAATATTTCCACTTAAGGTTTAAGACAATGCAGAAGCTCTTATGAAGAATGACATTTTCTGAAAAGTTAATAATAAAAAAAATCCCATTAGTGGCCAACTCTCTGCCGGACACGGTATATAAATCAAAGGATTTTACAGCTTTGCGAAAAATTATCTACCTATATTGGTATGCAGTAACCCGTTCAAATCTAGAAAACATGAGCCTCAGGAATATGACGTAACAGGAAATAATCCACACCAAAGCTATGACGACAAAAGTCATGAACACGGATCAAACGCAAGATCGTAAGAAAAAACTTATAACATAACACTTCTCCAAGCTTACTGGCCTCTGTGAGAAATAAAATTCAAAATACCCGTCGAAACTAAAAAAACACTAGATACATAGCAGAAACTAGAAACTGCTTGTAGCATCGCAAGAAAACGCACATGAAATTTGCTAAACTAAGAACTAAAATCAAGAAAACAAAAGTTAAATTAAATAATTCTTCTGCCATTTACCTTAAAACCCATTGGCCAGTGGATCAAGTATAGGTCTAGGTACTCCAACTGGAACTCCTCCAATGTCTTCCGAATGGCTTGCTCAACATAGATCGGATTATGAAATGTATTCCACAATTTGCTAACAATGAATAAATCTTCACGTTTAACTTTGCCTTCTTTGAATTTTTCTTGCAAAGCACTTCCTATTATTTGTTGATTCCTATAGACGTGCGCACAATCGAAATGTCGATATCCCAAGTCAATTGCGATTTTAACAGCATCGCCTACTTCGTGTTCTTTGCCTGGCGGACCCTAAAACAACAACTTTTAATATAACGCAATATCCGAAACGAAGATATTATATAATGAATGCATACTATCATTTCAACTTACTTGCCATGTCCCTAAACCTAATATTGGCATCTCTAAACCGTTATTTAATTTTGCCTAGTCCATTATGACCACTTAAAAGACCGGACAGTAACTGAGTAAATAAAGTATAGAACTACTGTGCTACAATGATATGCTCTCGTGATTAAGTCACGTTAATAAACAGAGAGATAATGTGGGGATTGAACGAATTATGAAATCTATAATTAAACGTTCAAGGTTATAGAGTAGTCATGCAAATATACATTCCTAGCCATAGGTATGTGCCACATACCTGTTCGTGGCATAGTATACCATAGTTGAGTCACTAATGGTAGAGCGCTGATAGAGATGGACAATATCTGTGGACAATATCGTGTATTTCCTAATATGTGAGAGAGATATGCTATGTTTTCAGCGATTAACTCACGCAGAAAACTGACCGATGCGATAAGCGACGTGCGATACACAACAGCGTATACGTTTCTATAGAAACCAATAGAAACATAGAGCCAACATAGATATACAACTGACGACAGCCTACATGTTCCTATAGAAAGATATAGGTTGTCGCGTATGACTAGTCGCTTATCGCATCGGTAAGTTTTCTACCTAATAGGGACATATATCGTTGACATTTCTATGTATCGTCCTTTCTGGTCCAAATAATTTTGTTTGTTGATTCTGAAAACAATCAAAGTTTTTAAAAGCAAATTTTGAAAGTTAAATAAACATAGAGCGAATAATAATTCATTCCTTAACCTGTTATATTTCTCTACGTTTGGATGCCATAAATGCAGGGCCTCGTCTAGAGACCTTTGTACGAATCAGAAGGATATTAAAAAAAAGAATTGTTTTAAAACATTTAATTATTTTGTTTTCCAAATCGCCAGGATTTCACATTTCACAACATCCATGTAACATACATGAATGTTCACACTGACACGTAACATTTATAACATTAATGGGACTTTAAAAAAAAAAAAGCGAGGGGAGGGGAAGACCCTCCGCCGCCCCTCCAGACCGGCCTTGCCTGATGGGCATCCTCAGTCTGGAGACTTCTTCCTTACATGAATTAATCAACAAACAAAAACAATTAGTAAACTCCCTTCGCTCTTTTCGGTTTGGGTCGTAAACCTTTATTGATTAATTTAACATGATCATTCTACCTATAATCCTACTCTTAAAATCGCTACCTTATACTAATACATACTTAAACTTATTTCTATAAACATGCATTATTCCCTTCATCCTAATGTCACAGCACTTTGACAGAACTACCCACACTACTCTTGGGGACACATTCTTTTCTGTTCTTCCGTGAGCACCGGTTATCTGTTCCGGTGGTCACTCCCTTTTACTGCTGGCGTTGCTCCGGCAGCTTTGGTCCGGATCGTCCGGGACCTTTCTGTTCAACTCGCTCCCGGTCTACCGTGAGCTTTCCTGTACCGGTCTCCGGTTACATCTCTCCTGTACTTCCAGGTTCTGCAGTCCCCAGACCATCAGGTCTCCTTACGTAATAAGGATCCAGAGGTCCCTGCACGTTCCTTTGCTTGTTCGTGCTGTGTTCCTATGTTGGATGCCTTGATATGGTGCAAACCTGGCGTTCTGGTTGCCTCGTTATCCAGGGCTGAAGGGGTCTGCCATCCGGGCTGTCCTCAGCAGCTGCGTCTGAGGGGCCGGAGGCTATCTACCCCCTCTTGTCCTCCTCGTCCTTTGGTTTGAGGATACCGGAGATTGTGCGGGATATCTCCTCCCACTGCCAAGGTTCTTCTAGCATACGGGTGACCATCCTTTGTTCGTCAAGGTCCTCCACGTACTGGCACGCCCTTCTGGCCACAGCCCACCTCTCGCATCTGAAGAGGGTGTGGCCGGGGGTGTCTATCTCCCCGCAGTATCTGCAGTTGGGGCTCTCCCTCTTCTTGTACTTGTAGAGGTAGGCCCCGAAACACCCGTGCCCAGTCAGCGCCTGGGTTAGTTCGTACGACAACTCCCCATGTCTTCTCTCCGTCCATGTGGCGACGTCTGGGATGAGCTGACGTATCCATTCCCCCTGCGTCGCTTCATTCCACTCGATCTGCCAGGCCTCCAGCGTCTGCCTTCTGGTCTCTCGCCCTGTTGCCCGACCTTCCGACCTTCTTAGGTCGTATTTCTTCTGGCGCTCTCTGGCCCTGAGGTGAATGGGCACCATAGAAGCCACCACAAGCGCTGCCGCGGTTGATACAGTCCGGTATGCAGCTGAGACTCCTATCGCCGCTCTTCTCTGCACCTGGAGGAGTCTGCCCCTTCTGTTGGCAAACTCCATGTCATCTACCCAGACCGGCGCGGCGTACAACATCACCGACTCTGCGACAGACGCCAGAACCCGGCGCTTTGCCGTTCGTGCCCCATATGTTCTGGGCATTAGCCTTATCAGGGCTCCTACTGTTCGCTGCGCCCGTCCTGCGACCTCATCTGTGTGTTTATTGTACCTAACGTTCTTTGGAATCCTGACTCCAAGGTACATTATGCTGTCGCTAGGTGTTATTTGGGTCCCCGCCACGGTTAGCACTACGGGTTCCACCCTTCTCCTACCAGTCAGGAACACTGCCTCAGTCTTCTCCGGGGCAATCTCTAGTTTCTTTTCGGCCTTCCACTCCGTAATCCTTCTGATGGCAGAGTTTGTCCGTTTCTGAAGCTCCCAGCATGTGGCCGCGGTGACAACCATTGCCAGATCGTCAGCATAAGCAACCAGCTCGACTCCCGGTATCCTCAGTCGGAGTACCCCGTCATACAGGACGTTCCAGAGAGTCGGCCCAAGGATCGACCCCTGGGGCACCCCGCTGTTAATGGGCACTCTTTCCTGCGCCCCCTTTCCGTCGACCAGTAATAAAGCTTCTGTTCTCGAGGTAGCTCCTGAGGTAGGGACTCACACTCCTCTTCTTGAGTTCCGAGATGAGGGGCGCCCACGCCAAGGTGTTAAAGGCGTTCTTCACATCTAGGGTGACCAGCATGCAGAGTTTTCGCGTCCTCCGCGTTCCCAGGTTTGCCCTTTGAGCAATCTGTACCACGCGCCTCACTGCGTCTACCGTGGATTTTCCTTCTCGGAATCCGAACTGGCTCTCTGGTAGTGGGGCCTTGGCTTCAAGCTCTTCCTTCAGCCTTTTCACTAGCAGTTGCTCCAAGACTTTGCTGACACCGTTCAGACACCGTACATTACTGGGACTAAAATGAGCAATTTGCTTTACATTGAACCTGTATACGATATTACATAAACATCAAATATTAACGTTCATAATGCAACGAAAATCAACGTCCTTGCGATACTAAATGTCCCATTGTGCTGACTGGATTAGAGCTGAAAGAATTTTTGTTCAAAAGGGTCCAAAAGAACTGGATGTTTACTCTTAGCGTTTTTCAACGATTTTGCAAATGAGCCGCCATTTCTATAATGTCGTAAAAATAGCTAAATAATAACTTAAAGTAGAGGAAATTTTGTAGAATTTGTCTTTTTGTTTAAAATAAATAAATTATAACATTTAAAAATACACAGTGTGTCTCACGGGAAGTTGAATTGTTTGGATACTATTGAAATTATAAGTGATAAAAAGTAGTTAATGGTACATTGTGTCATGGGACCGGACGAGATTACCAGAGATTCTCAAAAAATTCTAACCCGATTGTATTAAACATATGTCTTATGCGAATATGACGCCCATAAGAAAAACAAAAGTTTATTTGTTTCTAGCGAATTTGTGCGCGAACAAAATTGGCAATACTGATAAAAACTGACTATACTGACAAAAAAATGACATAATCTGATTATAAATAGAAATGGGCGTGTATGATGTCGAAAAGGCTTACTGTTAGGACCACAAATAATATTCATTCTACTAAAAACAAAATTAAGTGCAAAAAGCAGGTTTTTAAATAGTTGTGGGGAACAGAATAGTTCCAACCAGATACTCTTTTAAGAATGCCCTTAAATCAGTTTTAATTATTTTCCAAGCTGAAAGTAATCTGCTGCCAACGCTTTCTTGTGCACACAGAGAAATGGTTGTCTAATGTTAAGAAAATAGCGTTCTTAACATAATTTGTTTGTTTTAGGACAACACATACTTATAATATTAATATAAAACAACCTAAATATTTGCTTTAAGTAAACGATTGTTTTGATTTAAGAAAGTCGTTGTTTGGAAAATAATGTGAAGGATATCGATAGATGGCGGTTTAGTTTCTCGTCGCAAGAGAGGTCTCCTAGAGGGTATATAACCGCATACACATCTAATGCAGCATCCGTGATTGTGCGATTATACCGTCAATTTACCTGACGTAGAAATCTCCAACAGATCTAATATTGACGAAAAGACGCTAATAATGGACACCGGGTGTCTTCTCCAGTTGGAAAATAACAATATTCTTCTTTGGATGCGTTAAGTGCATTCCATGTAAAATATTATTCCTTTCATACTAACATGTTCATATTTAAAAGAAGTAGTTGAATGTTTAATCTAAGAATCTGAGCTGAGTAATCTAACTACCCAACCTTTTGATTTAAACGAACAAATTCTTAAGTCAAATAAGTATAATATCCATTTAAAATTGTACAATCTTAAAGCAAGACAACCGGTCAAAACTACGGCTTTCTTCAATGCACGAAATATATTCTTGCATATATATAAAACAACCGTTGTTTTGGATTAGCAAAGGTTGGTTTGAAATGAGACAACGTTTCGTTGTGTGTTGGTGGAAATGCCGACACTATTCTGGCAGCGTCACGTATAAACTTAATAACGTTTGGATAAATGGATATTGCTACATACAACTTAGATAAACTGTACTGCTTCTCAGTACTGAGACAACTGCCATCTTCAATGTTTTTATACTATATTTAAACATGATATTAAACATGATGACTTCGACTCCGACTCCACTGGACTGTCAACTTCACGCCCAATTTTTCAAATGAAATGGCAGACATGTAATACAATCGCGTTTTTTCAATCGGGTATGAGGAAATAACTAATATCTCCAAATCTATCGCTTGATTGCGTGCATGTCTTATTTTGATATTTTATTGTTGAATCCACTTACGATATGTTATCTTATCGCATCCTGAGTATTGGGCTACAGGTAATGGTTAAACTAGCCAGTAAATGAGCTCTAAAATGCTGGGGTTTCAACTCAAAACACGACAGTTTCTTAACGTATTTATCTATTACATTAGTCTGCAAGGTTACTATACCATGCTCGACAATTATGCATTCTTATGTATTTTGGTACGCTAAATTGTTACCTCCAGAACTAGTATCATAATTAAATGATAAATAGCTAAGTTTAGAAAGAAAGGAGCATAGAAAGCAATGTACTCAATCGTAATTTTTAATAAGATATTTTTTTTTGTATAAAGCCAGACACTTTCCTTTTCATAATGGGGATAATAGGTCTATTTGTCTCGCATAAGGACAAAGCAGCATTTCAAAGAAGAATTTATTTCACTTCTTTAAAACGGTGGCTGAGATGACAGCCGAGGTGTAAAAGGCGGGCGCCTTTTATCACTGCTTTAATTGTAGCAATGTCGCAAATATAATAACGGCGCATTGCAGAAAAAGGAACGGGGATGATACAATTTAAAATACGTTTTTACATAAAGCAAAATTGCCTGACACAAAGATGGAATTTCATCATTGCTACAAGTCGAGCCTTTCGCTCGTGTAGACACGAAATATTAATATCTTATAAATGCGTACAAGCATTCACAACAGGGTATTTCGGCCATGTGGAAATTTGACTAAGTAATCAGTAATCACTAAGTAAATGAGTGTACTAAGATGTCATTCTGAGAAGTTTTTATCTCTGTGCGTTGGTTTGTTTATGATAAAATTGCAATTGAAAGCGGTAAATTTAATAATTCGTCGACCACAGTCGGAAATACCCGAAGTATAACAGCCGACTGAAAAATATTTATAACTTTTGCAAAAATTGTTGCATAAATTTCTATCATACCCCAAATTGTAGGTGATTAAAAGACCTAGTAGCCCTTCGATGCTCGGAGTTTTGCTAAATGGCGATAATCTCCGTTCGAATAGCAAACGTATTTCAATCGGTCAACTTTTGCAAAAATTGATAACATAATCGGTTGTCACTTGTTTTTTCTGTCCCCTGTTATATCAAAAGCCAGGGGGGTGCAAGTGCACCCCCTTGCTCCTCTCTGCGGGGCCCGTGCTGTCAGCCTGAGCTGCCAACGCAATAACGGACATAACCACGTTCGAAATAAAGCAACGTTGCCAAATAACTCATTATATTTGCTTCCGTGACGTCATTAGAAGCATATCTCATGCAAATTGCAAATGGGCTTTTCTCTTAAATTAAAGTAAAGTTTGACATTTAATTTGTAAAACAAGTATCAGTAACGCATATCCTTTCTAAAAAGATGTTATTTAAAAAACACCGTAATACCCCATCTTGACCTGCAGATTAGTTTTTTTGCTAAGAAAGATCTGATGATACAAAATATGTATATATGTACTTTATTCAATAGTTATCATCCACAATAAACAAGAGTATCGTCTTATAAGTAATATTATTATAAACAAATCTACACTAAAATTCAATGTGTGGCTGGAAAGGATAGTCCGGATGTTTTATGGCGCTGAAAATAATAATAATAAATAAATTTTATTCAAACACATGAAAAAAAAGTGAAAACTCACTGATCATTTGGACAAATCCTTCCGTCTTTCCTATCAAAAGTATTAATGTAGTCCATATCTTCCTTAGTCAATTCGAAATTGAAGATGTCCATGTTTTGTTTCAATCTTCCTGGGTTTGATGATTTGGGAACAGCTGAATTCCCAAGTTGAATTTGATATCTCAAAAGTACTTGGCCGGGAGTTTTGCCATACTTCTTAGCAATTGCAGCTATCTTCTCATCGGATAAGACATCAGGATCGCCTGGTTTTGCCCAAGGTCTTGAAGGAGATCCTAAGGGACTGTACGCCGTTATGGCCACACCTCTATCTTTGCAGAATTTCCTTAATTTGTCTTGATTCAAGTAAGGATGACATTCAATCTGGAAAAGTGAACTGTATATTTCCAAAAAGATAAGCGAAAGTAGGTTTACTAACTTGGTTAACAGCTGGGACAACATTAGAATTCTTGATTACTCTATCAAGTTGAATGCTGTTGAAATTCGAAACACCGATAGATTTTGTAAGGCCTTTCTCTAGAAGCTTTTCCATTGCTTTCCATGTGTCCAAATAATCGGTTTCCAAATCCAAGATTACCTCACCGTTTGAGTCCGTTGGGAATATGCCGTCTCCATACTGAAAAATTACATTATATAATTTGCATTCGTAGAAAGAAAAACAGATAATAATTACCTTAAAAGCATGTGGCCAATGCATCAAATATAAATCTAAATAATCCAATTTCAAATTCTTCAGAGTTATTTTAATAGCTTCCTCTACATGGTCTGGATGGTGATTGGTGTTCCATAATTTGCTTACTACAAATAGATCACCCCTCTTGACGGTGCCATCTTTGAGTTTAGCTTGAATAGCTTCACCGATAATGTCTTCATTTTGGTAGCAATGGGCACAGTCTAGATGTCGGTATCCTAAGTCAATAGCAACTTTTACTGCATCGCCAACTTCGTGCTCTTTACCTATTGGCCCCTAATGATTATAAATATGTCAATTATGATTATTATTGATCAAAATAAAATGTAAATATAAATAAAATATAACATAATATACAGTAAGTACTAAGTAACTTACCTGCCAAGTTCCCAGCCCCATGACTGGCAACTCCAATCCATTATTTAACTTTATTGATGCCATGTTTTGGTACAACAATGAAATATGACGATGGGTTTATTAGTGTGCTGCTTATATACTAAATCTATTGATTACTGGCATATTGTTGAGTGCAAATACATGACGTCACTACGAGATAAAGTAGCAACACTTACAAGTAGAATCGGAAAGGTCAATACAATTAGTTCAGATAATGACTACATTTTTTTTATCGACACTTATACCTGACCACAATGATTTGCAATGTGATGACACAATATGTAGTATGTTGTAATATCGAAAACACTTCAAAACTGAGAATAAATAGCTTAAATTATATATAAGGTATATACATTCTAGAGTGATTTTGTGCTGTTAATTCAAAATTTTGCACAAATTGATTCATTAGCCCAGCTTTATATAGAGTAATAGGAGAATCATGTTTTCTGAGCAAGAAATCAGGCCGATTCTGTAAGTCTTGCTAACTAGCCGCTTGGAAATGTGGTTAAATTTTTTAGCAATTTTGGTATTCTGTAACATTGCGACCTCAGTGAGTACAAAGCAACGATAGGGAGGTGCCCCTACACAGTCTTCAAGTGTCAATCTTAAAATAAAAACGCATAGTTTGGTTTGGTTTGAAATGAAATAGAAGATTACATGAAAGGTGATTTTGTTTTTACTATTAATAATTAATAATATTAATAATTAATAATCTTGACATTTTATTTAATTTATAATTTTATTTAAGAGGTTATCTAAGAATTGCCAGAAGGAACTTAGGGGATACTTGCTTTAGCTTTTACCTACGATGTAGAAGTAAAAAAAAATACTACATAACAAAACTACAAGTCGACTATTAAAACAAGTTTGTTAAATCTATTAACTTTACAGTTAATAGCTTAACCCAGATAAATGAAATAATCATTGTTAAACAATTATATTAGTATCCAATAAACGAGTAATAAACTTTAACCACAACTAATTAGATTTTAAACCAGTTATCGAATTACTTAATCGCTTCATTTTGTACTGGTGGGTATATATGTATATCCAAATAACCCAACCTCACAATTCAGAAAGGCACTCAGCGCGAAGTCTCAGAACAATAAGAATAACAACAATAATAAAGGAACAGTTCATTGTACGCGTTTTCACGGAGCAGCTATCATCTGTGGACCTTTGCACATATGTACAACATGTTTAGTTTTTGCGGTAATTCATTATTAATCTGCGTATTTTTAACTTCTGTGTACACAGGACAACGATGGGTAATGAATGCGCATGACCTTCAGTAGTTTTAACCTCTGTGATTAAACGCATTATTCTTACCAACTGGTTAATATTTCCAATATAGAATACATTTTATTAAGGTGTTAACAAGGTACTTAAAAGACCGGTTCAAGGTAACTTCAGGACTGTTCCGGTGGTCCCCTATTGGTCCAATTATTCAAATCTTCACAATGGGCGTGTGAGTTAATTATTGAATAATGATAGCTTTTTATAAGATTACTACAATCTGAATTAACTATTCTTGGGCGTTATTGCTCCATATGTTTTGTGCCCATGCCCAATTTTGCCCAACAATTGTAATTGGAGGAGGGGTAATATTGTGATTTCAGGAATAACATTCCAATTATTCAAACCTACCTTCTTCCAGCTATCGGCGTCGTATTTTCTATCCATTTTCGAGTCTAGACAGTTACGCCCTCTACGATGTTTTCGAGAAATAGATGTGATCAGACGAAGATAGTAACATGTCTGCCTATCTCTATCTATTAAATTCGACAAAAAACGCCCGTTAGTAGATAAAATACCCATTTTCATACTGTACTGATGTTGAGAGCTATATCCTACAAACCAGATATATTTGCAATTAAAATATCTATTATATTATTATATCAGACATCAGTCAGATTGGTACCGAAAGAAGTACACCATTATTTTCCATGTCAATTCCTAGGTTTGCTGAATGTACATACAAACAGTGCTGACATTCATTTTATTACCAGAGAATGCAAGCTCCGGTATGGTTTATGCAGAAGCTCATTACAGGTTTTGTAATAGTATTCAAATTACATTACGGAAAATCAAAATACCTTACGTACTATATTGTTGATCGAGGAGGATTTCTAGTCAAGAGATGTGATTACTACTTTTCATAATTTCCATGAACCGGCAATAAAATCACCGAGGTATGCTGAAGATTACCGATTTTGTATCAAATTCGTTGGTAATATTACAAGAAGACGTCCGATAACTATTTATATGAAAGATATTGTATAATAGGACACACTCGACTTGTCCGCCACTGACTGCAGATGTTTTCTACTCAAGTGCAAAGTGTATGGAGAATTTACATTGACAACAAACCGCAGATACTATGAAATTAGCACCGAAGAACCGAAAAAATATTACGACCCATATTCGTGTGGACGATAATGACGATAATGTTCAACATTTTTGTTAATTTTTATGATACTATAATATAATATTAAAAACCTTATGTTCTCTAATTGTCTTTTATAAATATTGGTAAATTAGCAGCAATTAGTACCACTGTAGTAAGGTGTAAGCTAGTATATAAGAGAGAGCTCTTTGGTAGATCTTCAGTATTCGGTTTTGCTCTGAAGCAGCGAGCAACATGGTTCATGGTTTCTGAAACGTCAGCAATTATGAATTTTGACACACCGCATAACCCAATTTATTTTCGCAATTTATTTTCAAAATGATTCTGGCCGTGAAAGTCTATGTACTAATTAATATTACTTAGAAATTGGTAAATAAAGAATAACTTTAACTGTTTGTTTTTTTATACTTTATCAGACCCCTGTGCAGATGTTGATGCTGTACATATATATGTGTATTAATGTGTTTTTCATTTGCTAGATATCAAGTGCATTATTATCGGTTTAGAAATGAGTGAATAATCATCTAACTTACCAAGAGAAAGTAATCTATAAAAGTTACTGGGACGGGTTTTCCGATAGATAGGTATTTTTTCACAAACACAATGTATACACATAACCTCCCTATCCTTTCAAATATTCCGAACATGTTCATTGTACGTGTGCCACCGGCTTCTTTTGCCGAAATCACTTCACAAAAGAAAATAAATAGAAAACAATAGAAAAACGTCGATGTTATATAAATGCATGCTAAAAATCTCAAATTCTCAACATAACCCAAATTGTACCGAGCAGTGATTTGTTGAGTTACCATGTTATATAGACGTTTCTCGTTCTGGTTTTTGATCTCACGGTATGCGCGCGCATTTCCCCCAGGACCACCCAGGACGTAATTATGTTGGCAACTGAAAAACTTGTAAAACGCTTAATTAGTATCAAATGAAATGTAATTGATAAAAGATTCGTGTGAGAATGATACTCATTGAAAACTGCATAACGAATGATACCTTATCTGGTTTGTCACAAAAGCACTGTTTTTAAACTGGTTTTGCCATAGCTCGAACAAGCCTATTCATCTCGGTCTGTCATTGGACCGCATATAAAGCTTTCTGATTGGCACAGCCTGATTACCTATGCAACAATAAATTGAGTCCAAAGACGCTAGAAAGTTATCGTTGATCGCACGTCGACGAATTCCATCTTGTTCCAAAGTAGCTTTATCAAAAACTTCGACATCCCCCATGCTAAGTCGAATACTCGACTGATCTTCCACTTATCAAAAACGACTGTTGCCGCTGTCGATTCGCTGTTGGCTTCTCCACCGAGTCGTCAACGCAGTTGCTATGTAGCAACCATCTACGATTGGCTCCTCACGTTTGCTACACTTACAACTCTTTCCGGCTATGCTTTTTTCAACCACATACAAATCAAGGAAAAATACTTACTATGTATATCGATTGCCTAGATGCATTACCACGTATAGTTAAAGCATACGTGATACGTGGTATTGCAGCTAGATCATCGATTTCTACTTTGATTTCCAAGCAAGAAGTTAAACAACTTTAAGTTGGCGCAGATAGACCACTTGATAATGGATCTTCTGTAAAACCATTTGTATATTTACATATTCTTAGTTTAACTTTGTTGATTATCCATATGGAATGGATCTATAGCGATTTCCATTGTGCAGTAATTATTAATTATAATTATGTATACCTATAAATACATTCTTGGATGAATGAAAGGAAACAGGTTCTTCACTGTTCAGGTTTTGGATTGCATTGATTTTCGAAGAGAAAATCAGTATATTAGAGACACTAGGAAGTAGTCAGTAATTTTCCGGCTTGTATATTTTCTTATTACAAAGATAACTCAAAATTCTACATTGAACGGGTATTCGGGATGATTCTTCGTCCTATAACATAAGAAAAGCATTAGAAGTTGGAAATCATAATTTATGTATGGGATGGTTTCCAATAATCGTGCCAGAACTTGTTATTGAACGCATTTTGGTGCATGTCTCATGTCTGATTTTCGGCTATATTTTTCACATATCACTTATTGCGTTTATGATCATGAATGTTTGTGAGTTATTTCTGAGAGTCAGAGATATCACATAACCCGATGCATAAGAGTAATTCTAAGGCTCGTACTATATTGGTAATCCGTTTTTTTTTTCATTTGTGTTAAAAAAAGGAAATAAATTCGAAAATTGTTTCTACACTCTGTCGAATGTATATTTCAATCAGTTTTGCACCTGTTGCCTTTGAAAGTCCTGATGTGCATACTGAAACACACTGTAGTAATCTTCCACCAATTTTCGGAACTGTTCCGTTAGACGTGTTTGATGTTGACTATTTCTGTATATTTGATAGTTTGGAATTAGGATCTACTCCATTCGAACTTTTAGTTTAAAGTACTTTCAAGTTTACGGTTACTTCCGGAAAAGAAAATCACCCGCTCTATGATTCCATACTGATGTTTTCTATACCACTTCCTATCTTCAATAGTTATTAAATATTGAAGACTATCAAAATGTTACATTTGAGTTGCAATAATTATACTAAATATTATTTTGTTTGGCCATAATTATGTATCCACTAGTCTCTGTTCCAATGAAGTGAACTCACATGACGTGACAATCTGTTCTGTATTAACTCTCACGATCAGCTCACATGAAAACGCACATCAACGCTTGATACAAAATTTAATGCCAGCGGTACACGATGCTACAAACACTTTACAACGTATAACGCTTGATAGTTTGTTGCTTACAGAACGTTGGAGGAAATCCTTAGAGTCCACAGTGGTCTGAACTCGCGAAAAGTTGGCCAAAATTCTGAAACTTAGTATATAAGGGATTTTGAGGTCGCTGATTACGAATCTAAACTCTAAATTGCTAAAAACAAAATGGCGGGTCCAATATGGCGGACGACTACCTTAAAATATGCTTTGATTTAATTGAAACGTGGCTGTTTGGGATTTTTGAGGCAGCTGATTGTGAATCTGAACTTGCAATTACCGAAAACAAAATGGCGTATCCAATATGGCTGCCGACTACATTAAAAGATGTTTTGATTTAGTTAATACATAGCCTTTTTTGGATTTTTGAGGCCGCTGATTATGAATCTGAACTAAAATTGTTCGAAAACAGAATGGCGGATCCAATATGACGAACGACTACATTAAAATATGTTTTGATTTACTTCAAACGTGTATTTTGGGAGTTTTTGAGGTCGCTGACTGCGAATATGAACTATAAATTGATGAAAACAAAATGGCGGTTTGAATACGGCGGACAACCACTTTAAAATACGCTTTAATTTATTTGAAACTTGGCCTTTAGAGAGTTTTTATGGTAGGTGATTATGAACCTGAACTCTAAATTTCAAAAGAACAAAAAATCAAAATTGCAGATTGCATATGGCGGACGATTACTTTAAAAAATTATTTAATTTATTGAAAACGTGGCCGAGGACGCGTAGTCATAATTATAAATCTGTACCTACTGCAAATTCTACTTCCAAAACTATTTTGCTTACTATCATGAACGTAAAATTTGCAAGAAAGCTACGAGTTAGTTAAGTAAGTTTTACCTATAATATATTTTTAGGTAGATATTAACAGATATTAAATACAAATTAACAACCAATCAAATAAATAATAAAAAAAACATAAATTCCGCCTCTAATTCTAAACTATCAAGTAATGATAGATCGACAAACTCGTTGGTATAATCCTCTTCTTCACTGTCTGAGTTGATTCTCGCAGTATCCCTTCTGTGTAGTCGTTGAAAAAGAAGGCTCAGTTTCTGACGTAAATGGTCGTAGTTAAATATTTCAATGTTTAATAAAACTTTTGGTTAGGTTATACCTCTGGGTTTTTAGTGCGATGATTTAGGTTATAGTTCATTCATACTTAAGAAATATAAAATTTAGTAGTAACATTCATCGTAACGTTTATTGTTTGTTGTTGTTTAAATACACATATAATCTACTTTCACGGGTTTACAACAATGGTGGCTGTGCCCTCTAAGTGATTTTTATGTTAGTACGGTGACAGCGCCGGGCAAGCGCACCAGCAACATTTACAATTTAATTGAATTTACAAGTTTAAAAAGCGAATTTTGTCAATAATTTGTATCTTTTAAACCAAAGTGGTATAGAGAGAAGATTATAGGAGTATTTATCTTTAATTTTATGCATTGCTTGTTGCTTCATATAAATAAATAACAGCCAAAAACTTATTTGAAAATTGGCGCAAGAATTGCGTTTAACGCAAGTAGACTGATTTCTCGCAAAACGTTAAGCTACCGAATAAAATTAAATTACGGAGAATACGCAGCTACTGGCTGGAAAATATAGGTGGGATTTGTAGATAAAGAGTGGAAATATCTCGATATGTCTCAACTCAAAGGAACAAACAAAATGTTAAAAAAGGAAAAAAAAAGGTTGGTTAAGCTAAAAAAGGAATCCTCCAAGTTATCTAACATTAACTGTCTAGCCTCTCTGTACAAGGGAGTTATAGATTAATAGAAAGGGAAACAAAAAACACGAGAAACTGATCGCAACTTGTACCTTGGCCTCTCGAGGCGCCTCTTCCACCAGCGCTTTTTCAAAACTTTATTCATTCATATTTTCGTAATATAAATAAATAACAGCCAAAAACTTATTTGAAAATTGGAATATGAAATACTTACCTTCAGTAGGATAGTCCAAGATATCACTTTCCGTTATTTATAGCTTAAATACATAAACAATATACTCAGTATTCGATTTTTGCTTAGCGCGTTAGAGAGTACCGCAATAGTCGCCATTTTGTCTCTAACTAAAAGCGGCAAACGCATATAACCGACGCATATTACCGACATAACGCACATACAAAAACAACGCAGCCGCCATTTTGTGTCCTAGTAGTGGCATAAGCAATTGCGGTACTCGTGTAGGGGCACTAAATGAATAGTGGTAGCAGCGCACTATGCGCCATTTTGGTTTATTACTATGACTGAATCCGCTGTAATTAATCAATTCCACGCGTGTTTAATGAATTAACCTGTTTACTTTCATATAGGATACATAATTTCACTGAATTCAAAACTTGAAAATTCGACTTTTGGCCAACAATTCGGTACTTCTAGACCATAGTGGAGTCTGGTGAAAAATATCGACAATGTCACAAACGTTGCTTACCCGACATTGGTAGCTTATACGTTTGAAGATCGGCATATGAGGTAACAATAAAAGTTTGGAGTTAGAACGTATCACACAGCATCGTATATCGCCGGATTTAAAATAATAAAGAATGCCTTACTGCAGAAGCGGATATAATCTGCCAGTAGGAATATTCATATTGTTCAAAGTGTTCATATCGTCTGGGCTCAATTCAAATTTGAATATATCGATATTTTCCTTCAACCGGTCAGCAGTGGAGACTTTTGGTATAGCGGCGTTACCCATTTGAATTTGATACCGAAGCAATACTTGACACCTCGTTTTATTAAGTCGACTTGAAATTCTATTAATGCCATCACATTGCAATACATCTACAGCAGACTTTTGCCAAGGTCTCTCTAAAGAACCAAAAGGACAATAAGCTATAATAGCTATATCTCTTTCTCTACAAAACCTCCTAAGCTTCTCCTGGTTTATTAAGGGATGGCATTCAATCTAGAATTTATAATGTATTTTACTTGATAGAATGGAGGAAGAACTTTTTACCTGATTAACAGCTGGAACTGTTGTGGAATTTTCAAGAATTCTTTCTATTTGGCAGCTGTTGAAATTTCCGACACCAATTGATCTGGTAAGGCCGCTTTGCATTAGCTTCTCCAACATTTTCCAAGTATCAAGATAGTCAATGGTCAAGTCAGGGATTACAAAACCATGTACATCTTTAGGGAATGGATCGGTTCCATATTTAAATGCCATCGGCCAGTGAATTAAATAGAGATCCATGTAATCTAACCTAAGATTTTCCAGGGACTTTTTAAAGGCTGATACCAAATTTCTGGGATGGTGATGTGTGCACCATATTTTGCTAACTATAAATAAATCCTCCCTTTTTACTTTTCCTTCTCTAATTTTTTCTTGTAGGACGGCTCCAATTATGTGTTCATTCTTATAATAGTTTCCGGTGTCAAAATGGCGATAACCCAAGTCAATGGCAGCCCGAACGGCATCTCCAACATCCTTCTCTTTTCCTGGTGGAGGCTATTAAAGAATTTTGCGTGTCATTCTTTGGAATAGACGTCAAACTCTTGTCAGAAACATGTCAAAAGTTAAGTAACTGACCTGCCATGTTCCTAACCCAATTGCTGGCATACTGTATCCCGTATTCAACCTTATCGATTGCATATTCAAGAATTAATCACCATGATTAACCGGAAAATCAAAAAATCGTTAAACCTATCAAATGAATAATTTACTATTCATTTGATAGGTTGACAGGTCATTGTTACTGATACACATAACTAAAATTTCGTACGAGCTGCATACGCAAAATCAGAAAAAGTAAAAGCTTAGTCAAATTGACAAATGTCAGTTTGACTCGGGTTTAATTAAACGCCATTTAGCATGAAATTGACAATTTACGAAATGTTACAACGAAATCTGTATTTTTTGCTCTATTTACTATCTCTCTCCAACTGTCTAATATGTGCAGATATCAGGGCCTTCAGTTCCGATGAGAACTTCAGTTTTCTCTCATTCCACGCTATTTTCTATACAAACGAGAAGTGCAGATGATGATTGAAGGTCCGTTCCGATTGGTGGTAATGGTAGGTAATGGCGGTGGTAGCAGACGAAATTATAGTATTTGTCACATCTCGTGATGGTGACACATATTAGTTTGCATGTACATAAACATAAGTAAGTGGCAATTTTCTATTACAAATACTATAATGGCGGCTACTACCACTGCCATTAGCACTAATGAAAACGCACCTTGAGGCTATCATAAAGTCAGTCAAGCCATTGTTCAAGATTTTGTGTAGACCGGCGATATTCAGCTATAGCTCGTGACATATAGAGGGTATACTTTGTACAACAATCAATAGATGACGCTCAACATTGAAGGAGTGGCGGGGCGTGGGACAAAATTCGAAGTTAAATTTAATAGTAAGGAAATAACAAGTGCGCTTTTCAGATTCGAAGGTGCGTACGGTACAACAAAATTTATATGAGGAGATTCCACTTATTTCACAGTAAACAGGACAAGAAACTGCACACCATCTAGGCACATCATTCTAGGCACATAATTATTAATCAACGTGAATTAATATAATAGATAATTACATACTCCGAACAGCGCATCTTTTATTTCACCCACCAACCTATAACATATTTATATTTACGTAGGTGGTGGGTAAAATAAGAAGCGAGGAAAGTAAGCATAATTTATTTATCATATCAATGATTACATGAGACAATATTAATCACATACTAAATGGTAAGGGAAATAATGACTGGTTTGCCTCTGGAGAATGGGGATACCTTTTTGCAAATGCGGTTTATGTTTAATGTGGTGAGGGTATATTGAGTTTGATTCAACATTTGTAACACCCTTAAGGAGGCGTGGCAGATATAGACTTATATTATATGGATTTGATCAGAATTGAAAACTGAATCGATTTAGCTATGTTCCTCTGTCTGTCCGTCCGTCCGGCTGTGTACACGATAACTGCCGTAATTTTGAAGTAATTGATCTGAAATTTGGTATACAAGCTTATCTCTTAAAAAGTAAGGACAAGTTCGTGAATGGGCAAAATCGGTTCATTTCAGCAACTTAGGCTGACCACCGTCGCTGAGGGCAGGCTACACACACCCAGGAATTTTGTCGAACTGAAGGAATCATCATGAATCATCATGCCAGCACACGGGACCACCGGCTTTACTGCCTTATTCGATGGAAGGCGGCATGCAAAGCTATATGTTCCCTGCCTAAAATACCAGGACAGTCGATTTTAGCCCGAGCCGGGTGCGGTTTATGTTGAATTGATGTTTCTTGTGGTTTCTTGCCACATGCCACTGCATGCCACCTTACGCACAAATCGGTTTTGTATTAACTAATTAGGGACAGCTAGCATCAGCGCCATCTAGTGTCACAATTGGTCGCGTTGTACCGGATCGATAATATTGTTAATGCTGACATCAGCACCATCAGAATTTGGAAACTTGTAAGTGACATAAGCTAGTTAGGATATACACACAACGAAACGTTGTCTCAATTCAAAGCTACCCTTGTTAATTCAAAACAACGTGTTTTATATATATATATATATATATATACGCAAGTATATATATCGTTCATTGAAGAAAACCGTTGTTTTGGCCGGTTGTCGTATTTTAAGATTGTACAATTTTAAATCGATACTATAATTAATTATTTGACCTACGTATTTGATCTTTTAGATCAAAAGGATTAGATTAGATTAATCAGCTCACATTCTTGGATTAAACATTCACCTACTTCTTTTAAATACAAATATGTTGTTATGAAAGCAATAATATTTTACACGGAATGCAATTAACGCACCCAAAGAAGAATACTCTTTTTTTTTTCAACTAGAGCAGGGGGACGACGGACGGTCCCTTCCCGTTTCTTTCCACCAATACTAGAGCTGTTGGTCATTTCCTCGTCATTTCTACGTGAGATACATTGATATTGACGGTATAATAGCACCATCACTGGTGCTGCATAGACATGTATGCGGTTATATACTCTCTTGCTAGGAGATATCACTTACGACGAGACAACTAAAGCTTCATCTATCGGCATCCATCACATAATTTTCGTAACAAAGACCCTCTTAAATCAAAACAATCGCTTTCTTAAGATCCAGTTCTACCTCTCCTAAAACGCGTTTTCAAATAAAAACGTTATTTATTGCTCAAAGTTTTTCAACCAATAATTATAATTGCGATAATAAACCATTGTTTCCAGAAATGTATTTATTTGCCAATATTACTGCTGCCCAGTGTAGACAGCAGACGTCAGGAGCTTTAAACAACGCCTATAACTGGTGACTTCGGATTGACGTTGGTGGGGGATAGGCTGACCACTCCCAGCAAAAAGAACGTCGAAACGAAATATTTCGTTTCGGAGTTGCGATGTTTTCAGAACAGTGCCTTAAAGTAAATATTTAGGTTGTTTTATATTAAAGAAACATTCCTATTACAAGTATGTGTAGACTTAAACCAAACAAATAATGTTAACAATTTAATTTTCTTAATATTACACAACCATTCCTGTGTGTAGGCGGAGAGGCCGAGTGGTGAGGCGTTTACTTTACCACTCCAGAGGTCTTAGGTGCGAAACCCATACGTATCTTTCACTCCGCCGCCGTTTCGGAGGACACGTTAAGCCGGTGGTCCCGTAACCAGTCTCAACCTCTGGTTTCGATAACATTAACATAAATTCTTCAAATATATGTCCTTTGTACGTAATAAAAGTAGTAAATAATAGTACCTATATTATTTGACGAGCACATAATTCAGGATATAAATAGTGAGCATGAAGTTTATACGCGAACCGTAGGCGAGCGAACTGTCCTTGCTATGCAAAGCAACTGTCATCATAATCATCGGTGGATTATATAGTCATAGATATGTATGCAACGAACTTATTATATGTGAGTCGTAAATAAATGAATTTTATTAACTAATAAACATATTAAAAAGGTTAATTATATTGTTATGGATATTAAGACAAATCTTAAGGCCCAAGACGATAAAACTAGACGAAGATAACAAATGTTCGAATTCAACGGCCCTGAATAATGCAACAAAACTTACTAAATATTGACATCTATTTTTTAGTGGAATTTTGTATATGTATAGAGGAAGGTGCTTGTTCTATATTTCTTCTATTTTGTCCTGTGTTTTTAGTAGGTAAATGCCAAAATCCGCTATTTTTTTCTGATCTCATTACAGATTTTTTAAAAACCTTAAAAAATATCAAACATTTATTAGCTATTAGAGAATTTACGATAGGATCCATATAATACAATTTTTTTGGTTGCAATCATAGGTACTTGATTCCAACCGCAGATTGGTTTTCCATTAAAATGTCAACACAATCCGCAGACAGATGACACACTGAACAACCAAAATATGCAATGCTTTGCATTGATGCTAGATATTTCAGAAGTTTGTTTACAGTTTACCACTGCGTAGGTATTGGCCTCGTGCACAGTGGGGAGTGGGGGACTAGGAAACGATTTGGATGGCCGTGGCGGATAGTACTTCCTTGATAATTTTCCTCAGTCACCGCTGCACGAAACGGCGCTGTGACCGACTTTGTTATTTCTGTCAGCTGATGTCATGTTTTGTAGACAAATAGGCGACTTTTATTAAATTCCTTCAGTACAAGGAACTAAAAAACGCGGCTTAATTACACTATAAACACACTACTTGCTTGTACTAATTTACGTACAGCAACAGCTTTGGAGGTACCTACACGATGCGCTATGACAGGCTACAGGTCCCTACCACGTGGGTGATTACTGATTACTGATTACTAAGTGGGCAATCGCATAGTGAACAGCGCCGTCTCGTGGCGATCTTAGACAAGTGCCACGTAAAACAGATGCGCTGTCGTACGCGCACCCGGCTAATATCGTAGATCGTATATTATCAAAGCAATGCACTAAAATAACAACTGAATAATAAAAAGACACAATTTGCAAAATAACAGATTATCGTGAGGTGATAAGTTAAAACGAATTTTAACATTAAAACTTCTTCTTGAATCAATGTGAATCAGTTTCTAATACGTGATAATTCATGGTCCTGATTATAATAGTACAGGTTTGGAATTATTTTTGCTAATTTGGCTGTATGCAATTTAAATTAAAACAAATTTTAACCATTTTTGCTGTGTTAAACAAATCATGTAGGAATGAACTGCTTTTCTAGTCTTTTATCGAAGGTCTTGTTGATAAACCGGGATATTTTGAAAACTCTGCAGGACGCGGGACAAAAAGTTGAAAGTCGGCATTGTCCCGTAAAAAACGGGACAGCGTTCACAAATTAACGTCAATGAAATTATTCACAAAATGGGTATTAGGGATAGGTTAGTGCAATTTCAATTACAGCAAACTGCATATTGATTATTGAATCAAAACATCTACTAACTACTTACTTAGTACTGGAGGCTGTACGGAAACAAACAGCCGTACTCATGTTCTATGTTGATAATTCTAACCTCAATTTCACAATTAACTGGTTAACTAATTCTCAGTCAAAGTAAGGAGTGGCGAGGGAAATCCCCTATGTTAGGTATAGGTAGGTACTCAAATGTAGGTCACACACTAAAATAATCTAACTATGTTTAAAACTGGACCCGCTATAGAGTAACGAATTAATGAATCAGGAAATTTTGAAAATGAGTGGTTGACGCTGGTTACGACGCCCCACATGGTGGTGGTAAATTTTAAAGTTTGCATTACTTATACATGTTTACTTATTTGGCATAGACGTTGCTCATATCCGCTCCGTCAATTCGATAATTAACTGTTTCCTGATTAGACTGTATCAAAAACATTTATAGGAAACAACCTGCACGCACAATCGATCAGATTCATTGCGCTCCCTCATAAATAGATGAGTATTACAGTTGATAAGGATTGTTAAGGACATGCAAATTGCGTTTTCCTGCTATCATTTGTTACAGATATCAGCATCCATAAACACTTAGCCTTTATTATATAAAAACTAAAAAAAAAAACTGAACTCCAATGCAGCGGCGTAGCGTGGATGTCAGCCGCCCGGGGCGGAGGAAAATTTCGCCGCCCCCTTATTTAGGTATTTCAATTTAAAATACTAAAAATATACCGTATTTTCAAAGAACTATTATATTGTGTATTGTTCGGTTTACAAATGTTGATCTTACATAATTTTTGATTAATTTGAATTTTGAAAAACTCATTTCACAGCTGGCATTGCTTATGGCAGTTGTAAGCAATATTCGGAGCATAATTATAATGTTGTGTTGGTTTAATGGCGTTAGGGAGCACTTGAATCAAATAAAAACTATTTCATCCTTGCTGACGTTTCGATTTATTTAAAATCATATTCATAGCTACAAAATACAACAAGTTAG
Source organism: Aphodius sticticus (assembly GCA_963966075.1). Lineage (NCBI taxonomy): Eukaryota > Metazoa > Arthropoda > Insecta > Coleoptera > Scarabaeidae > Aphodius > Aphodius sticticus. Next base: position 24,529,384 of record OZ014510.1, read on the forward strand.
CACTAATTACACCAAACAAACAAGCAACCTACCTCAGATAATAATTAAACTGCGCATTTGCTTAGGTCGAACAGACATCACAGAATGACAAAATACGAACAAGACACGATAATTTGAGCAATATATACTCAAATATGATCTCGCTTTTACCGACTTAATTTTATACTCTATGATAGGCAACCCATATGACATTGTTTTAAATTAGAATAGATTTATAACATTTAACCTGACTGATTCGTGTCTTGTTCGTATTTTGTCATTCTGTGATGTCTGTTCGACCTAAGCAAATGCGCAGTTTAATTATTTTTAATTTAAGTTTTAATACCTTCCATCTGAGGTAGGTTGCTTGTTTGTTTGGTGTAATTAGTGCTAACTTGTTGTATTTTGTAGCTATGAATATGATTTTAAATAAATCGAAACGTCAGCAAGGATGAAATAGTTTTTATTTGATTCAAGTGCTCCCTAACGCCATTAAACCAACACAACATTTGATCTTTGGAGCGAAAAAAGAAACAACATTAACATAATTATAATATTGGGCAGACTATCTTCCACAAGGTTTTTATGTTTAAAACAGTTTTTTTTAAAAGAGTGTTTTATACATGTGTTAAAACAAATATTTTGTTTTAAACTATTGTTTTAAATGTTGTGTTTTAAACTACATTTTTTGTCGTTGTTCATAAAATATAGTAGGTAATACAATATCAGTGGTAGCAAGTAAAATAAGGAATCAAAAGACGCCGATTAAAATGCCTACAAATAAAATAATTGCGTGATTTAGAACATGTTAACAAGTTTTATTCTCTGTGTAAAACATGTTTTTTGTGTGATTTAAAACATGTTTTATTTCATGTTTAAAACGTGCTTTTTTTGTGAAGTGTTTAAAAACATTGTTTCGTTAAAAAACAGCGTTTTATAAAAAAATAAAATAAAAGAAAACGTTTTTATAACAACCCTGATCTTCCAGCTTCGATTTCACAATAATTTTTAATAATTCAAGTGGACAATACAATTTGTCAATAAAGTTCAATAATTTAACAATCACTACACGTAGGTATGTATACATACCTACTTTTTGTGATGACAAAAAATGAATTGAATTATATTCGCAATAATATGACATTTCAATCCAATGTCCATGTTACTTTAGGCATGAATGTGCACCATTTCAGGCACGACACATCGATTTGCGTAGGTACTTGAGAAACAAGGTGGAGAAACAATGGCCAACTTTTCCCTTTTTATGGACGCCATGCATGATTTAAAAAATTTTTAATGATGACTTGCTTCTGATTCACGTATTGTACCACAAAAATGAGCATTTTTTTTTTAAATTAAATACATGAACGCAAAGAATGGAAAGGGTTGCTTTAAACTTATGTGTCATACTCAAGAAACGTTAATTTAAACAACAAGTGTGATACATCAAATTAAAACTGAAGAAAAGACACCGTAAAATGTTAAAACCAAACATGGCGCTCATTTGAAAACCAAAAGTTAGCAATGGTTTCTCCAAATTGAATTATAATATATATAATTAACGTGCATTGCCAGTGCAGTTCTAGGGTGCACTAGTTTTACCAAAAGAAAACGCTATTAGTAATGAAAAATTCCGTGCTCATTTCAATCGCACCGAATCGTAGGTGCGACAAAAATATGAAATGAAATGGTTCAAATTTTTTTTAGATGAAATTTTGCCGCCCCCTAAAAGTGCGCCCCCCGCCCCTACTACGCTACGTCACTGCTCCAATGTGTAGACGAAATTCCAAACGTTACCTGACTGAAATTTAAAATTTTTCTTTAAAATTTTTTTTTGTTCAGTCGTTGCGGGGTTACGAACGAGCCTTCAAACACAAGGCTGAATACTTTTTCAACTGATAGTAGACCTGATCGCACTTAACATTACTCGTGGTATCAAGTATTCTGTAGATCAATCGTACTTTCTATCCTAAAAGTGCAAAATTTCTACGCTTTACACCCTGAATTTATATCGATCAGTTTGTCGACACCTGGAACTGCCAGATATCGAAGCTCGTCGTCGTCGCTGTGGCCTGTCGGTACGTTCCAATCAGAGAGAGGGAAAGACTTTAAATATGCAACGCATTGAATTCGGTGAAACGACCCCGCCTCTGCTCCAATATTTATGCGACGGACGGCAGTCCCTTTGAAACGAGTGTTTTCCGCTAATGGACTCTATTAGGTACATCTTCTAACATTCAATAGGCACTAGTTACGTTCGCAGGCGATAGGCGGCGTTTCGCTGGCGGACCACCAGCGAAATTTCGTTCTGCTGCCCCCAATCCAACAGGCTGACAGTCCACGAACGGCATTAAACGTGTATATTTCATAGAATCGTGACAACGTGCATGAGGCGAAACACAAACATCTACTGAATAATGCGGGCCGCCCCAAATACTGCTGTCTATGATTATAGATGGGGGATATATATATAACCATGGGAATGCTAGGCTGGGAATTATGTATAACCGCATACCTGCAATACGTGATAAGAGTTACTATGCAACTCTTTTCGTGGTTCGAAAGGAACTATTTTAAATAATGCATCGGCATCCAGTCGAAATACTCAACAACACTCCGAATTTAAAGACATTGCTTTCAGAGAAGTTGCAGAGGAAAGTGTAAATAAATTCTGTTTTGAAAAACAAAATCTTCCCATTTGCATTGAAAAACTCTATAATGTACGAAATTCTTTCACTTATTTTTGTCAATATTAAGTGTTGTGTGACACTACAATATTGACATAACAAAACATTGCACAAATTACTACGTTACACACGTACTCCATGATCCCCTGATCGGCTAACCCAATCAGGAAAGAGCAATAGGCGTCAGAAAGTTTACTTTCTTATGGTTTAGACATGGCAAGTTTAGTGGCGGGCGTGGCTGACACACCAATAAACTGACCTTACCTAAACTCTGCTTAAAAGGCCTAAAACTAAAAAGTCGGTATTTTAGGTATATCCAGTCTGCCGCACAGTTCATCTTCAATATTTTGGGAAACATGGCACACACATTGAAGATATTTCGATCAAAATTATTAGATTTGCTATGTGAGTTTTTAAACTAGATTCGTAGAAAAGAGACTTTGTAAATAATAATATGTGATATGGTACACATGAAAATAAATAAATGAAAAATACTGTATTAGCATGTACATTAGGGTGGTGCAAAAAACGAACTTTTCGCTAGAGGACAAGGATCCCCTCCAATCTGTTCCTTTTCCAGAAAAAACATCCTCCCAAATTTGAGAAATATCGGCCACAGAGCACCTCAAATTTCTATTTAAAATACATTGCGAAAATGCATATCTTTTCGTTTTTTTTTTTCAAGTTTCGGGATTAGAACAAACTTGCGGGAGATTATCAGAAATTGTTCAGAACTCCCCAAGGAACAAATCCACAACCACTATTTTTTGTTCACCACCCCCCCATCCTCTCTATAGTGCCCTAAGTATGAGACAAAAGATTCCCCAAATTTATAAAATTTTACAATGTTACGTGTTTTATTATCGTTTATGGCAGAAGTGATTATTATTGGATTATTGACATATTTTTTTGTCATTTATTAACTAATTTGAAATTGTTTAAACAATTAGCATTTGTTTAAACAAAAATATACGATAGTACAATTTTTTGCAGAAGTAAATTACTGGCTTTATTTTATCACTTATTAACTAATTAGCAATTAGTTTAAACAAATGCCATTTGTTTAAACAAATATATATACAATGTTGCGGACATATTTTCTATTTTTTAAAGGAAATTATTATTAGGATATTGGCATTTTTTGGTCATTTACTAACTAATTTGCAATTGTTTAAACAAATACCATTTGTTCACAAAAATATACAATGTACGGACATATTTTTCTTTTTTTGAGAAATTATAATTAGATTGTTGGCATCGTTGGTTACTAGTTAAGTAGTTTGCAATTGTTTAAATAAATACCATTTGTTTAAACTAAAATATATTATTTATATTAATGGTACTGACGTATTTTTTGCAAAAATTATTTCTGTATTTCTTGTCTTTTTTTTCTTGCTAAAGTTAACTAACCTTCAATTATAACCTTGTTTGACCGATATCGTAAAACCTCCAAAATTACAACAAAGACCAGAAATCCTATAATAATTTTTGTCAAGAAATACGTACTAACATTGAATATTATTGTTTAAACAAATTTAGTTGTTTAAACAATTGCACATTAAGCAACAAATTACAAAAAACATGTCAACAATGTAAAAATAATAAGTTCTACAAAAGGAAAAACAAAAAACATTGTAAATTTTTGTTTAAAAAATTGGTACTTGTATAAAGAATTGCAAATCCGTTAATAAATGACAAAAAAAATGCCAATAATTTAAAAAAAAAAAAAAAAAATCTGATGTGGCCAGGCACATGACTTTATCATACTATATATAAAATTGATAGTTTAGCTACATGAGATATTATTTGATCGAGATCGGCTATGTCTGCATTAAAATAAAACTAGTAGAACTAGACAGATATGTCGATTAAAGCTGCGTTCGGATATTCTACTCGGTTGATACCGGGTCACCGGGACACGTGTTATTGGATGTAGAAAGTGTCAAGGTGCGTTCCGATTGGTGGCAATGGTAGGTAATGGCGGTGGTAGCAGACGAACTTATAGTGTTTCTCACATGTCGTGATGGCGACACATATTAGTTTGCATGTACATAAACTGAGTCACATAGCAAATTCTATTAGAAATACTATAATTGCGTCTACTACCACTGCCATTAGCACTAATGAAAACGCACCTTAACGGTGTACAATATCCGAACGCAGCTTGTATTGACAGTAGTATTGTCAAAGCATTAGCGTTTGACACTATCTACACCGTCATTAAAATCACATCTGACATTTAATCTGACATATTCTGGCTACTAGTTTTAATGCAGTACGACCGATCTCGATGAAATAGAATTTGCTCATGCAGCTAAACTTTCTATTGATTGTACCAAAAAATGTCATAGTCATAAATTATTCAGCATTTCCTCTAGTTTAATTTATTATTTAACTATTTCGACGAAATTCCAGAAATGCCGGCTTATTTACAAAATCTTTAAAAAATGCTAAGACTAAACCTCCAGTTCCTTTGGATCCTCTTTAACAGAAAGCTTTTCAGCTCTAAGTTTGGCCATGAAACTTCTAAATATGAAGTTTCGTCCCGATACCTTTAGTAGTTTCTCCGAAATCGTCGCCACAAAAACGGGTACACACACACACACACACACCCACATCCACACACACACACAGACATTTTTTTGTACCTTGGTCAAAAATGTTCAGGGGACCCAAAAAGACATATTTCCGCTAAAATCTCAAAAATTTTTTTTTGGCACGATTACAATACTTTACATACTGCCTATGATAAAGTAAAAATCTGATGTGGCCAGGCACATGACTTTATCATACTATATATAAAATTAATAGTTTAGCTGCATGAGATTCTATTTGATCGAGATCGGCTATGTCTGCATTAAAATAAAACTAGTAGAACTAGACAGATATGTCGAATAAAGCTGCGGTCGGATATTGTACTCCGCTGACACAGGGTACACTGTCCAAATGACACTTACGTGTTATTGGGTGTAAAAAGTGTACGGTATACTATATCCGAACGCAGCTTATATTGACAGTAGGTTGTCAAAACATTTGCGTTTGATACTACGTACTGTCATTAGAATCATATCTGACATATAATCTGACATATCCTGGCTACTAGTTTTAAAGGAGTACGACCGATCTCGATGAAATAGAATTTGCTCATGCAGCTAAACTATTGATTGTACCAAAAAATGTCATAGTGATAAATTATTCAGAATTTCATCTTCTTTAATTTATTATTTAACTATTTCGACGAAATTCCAGAAATGGCGGCTTATTTACAAAATGTTTCAAAAATGCTAAGACTAAACCTGCAGTTCCTTTGGACCATTTTCAACAGAAAGCTTTTCAGCTCTAAGTTTGGTTATGAAACTTCTAAATATGAAGTTTCGTCCCGATACCTTTGGTAGTTTCTCCGGAATCGCCGCCACACAAAACGGGTACACACATCCACACACACACACACACACAGACATTTTTTTGTACCTTGGTCAAAAATGTTCAGGGGACCCAAAAAGACATATTTCCGCTAAAATCTCAAAAATTTTTTTTGGCACGATTACAATACTTTACATACTGCGTATGATAAAGTAAAATATGTCCGTAACAATGTATATATTTGTTAAAAACAAATTGTATTTGTTTAAAGAATTACAAATTAGTTAATAAATGTCAAAAAAACTACCAATAATCTAACAATAATTTATAGAAAATATGTCCATTACAATGTATATATTAGTTTAAACAAATGGTATTTGTTTAAACAATTGCAAATTAGTTATAAATGACAAAAAATAATCTAATAATTTCATATTTTAAAAAAATATGTGCCTAACAACAAATATTTTTGTTTGAACAAATGGTAATTGCTTAAACAATTGCTAATTAGTTAATAAATGACAAACAACAATAATTTAATAAGTTTTGCAACAAATGGAAAAATGAGCGTAACATCATATATTTTTGTTTAAACAAATGGTATTTGTTTTTCCATTTTTTAATTTTTATATTAGTTAATAAATACAAAATACTGTCAAAATCTAATTATAGTAATTTCTGTAAAAAAAGTAATAAATTATGTAACTTTGTTAAATTGTAAATTTGGGTAAAAATTTGCCTCATTTTTAGGGTAGTGCAGGAGAGGGTGGGGGCGGTGAAAAAAAAATAGTGGTTGTGGATTTGATCTTTGGAAATTAATTAAATTAATTAATCTCCCGCAACTTTTTTCTAAATCCGAAACGTGAAAAGAAAGGAAAAAAGATGTATTTTTCCAATGTTTTTTAAATAGGAAATTTGAGATGCTCGATGACACGTGTTAACGTTAACCGATTTTTCTCAAATTTTGGGCGAATTTTTATACCGGAAAAGGAACCAATTGGGGCGATCGTGCCCTCCAGCAAAAAAAGATATTACAAGGTATAAATTTGGACCACCCTAATGTACATACATAATACGTACTTGATAACATGTATATGTCTTGTACAAGTTCACCACAAGACCACAATAAGTTCAAAATCATGTGTAAACGGTTTATACAGCTGTCCATTTCATGTCATTTAACAGTTTGTCTAAATCTTCAACAAAACGAGATCCCCATGTATTTGGATAAAAATGGGCACTTTGTAGTAATGGCTCATTTGAGACCCATGATGCAACATTTCGGCTTATTTCAGTCACTTTAATATCACAACACAAAAATGAATGTCATATTGGTGTATGAGTTGTTTGGGGCACGAAGTGCGCAGCGGTGAGTCTGGAAATGGACAAATGCGCCCATAAAACGAGTGCATGTTTGCTTGCATTTATGTATGTTGTTCTGCTGGAAGAAAGCCTCTTGTCTTGTCTATTACATCTGATTAGGAAGTGACAATTCCTGCATCCTGGAGGATCTACACTTACGATTTAAGGCCCGCTGTGAAAACATCGCAACTACATAACAAAGTATAGACAATATGGGCAAAACGAAGCAGTGTTAGTGCAGCTCTTTGCTCACTTGTTAGCACCAAACCAAGTGACTCCAGAGCCCAAAAGCACCCCTTGGCCCTTGCGGCACATACCCTCCGTCCTGGCACTTCGGAAACTTAACACAGTCACTGTTACTCACAGTGGGATTTTTGTCAAAGTTGACAAGAAGTGTTCAGGTGCTGCTTTTTAATGTTTACTTTCATCACTTCCTTTAGCACAAGTGGATGAGGGCCGTTTCCGGTGTTATTGGAGGGGAGGGAGGTTTGCATCAAAATATTATTCAACGTCTTGGGAAGTTTGTGCGATGCAGCATAGTGCCTTAGTTTATTACTCGTCTGTCAATAATGTTGGTCACTCTTGTTAAGTCAGACAAACCTCTCAATAGGATCATCAACAACACTCCAATAGACTAGTTATTATTTGCTCTTTGTTCAATTGGTAGCACTATAGCAAGCGACCGCAAAGCCACAAGCGCCCCCTTGGCCCTTACTGCACCCAAAGAAAGTAAAACATCCCACTGTGAGTGACAGTGACTGTGTTAAGTTTTCGAAGTGCCAGGACGGAGAGTTGGTGACGCAAGTGCTAAGGGGTGCTTTTGGGATCTGGGGTCACTTGGTTTGGTGCTAGCAAGTGAGCAAAGAGCTGCACAAACATTGCTTCATTTTGCCCTAAACTGCGCATTTTACCCCTACCCTCTCTTCGTGGCGTTTGAACTAGGACCACTTTTGGGTTTCAATTTTGAGTTTGTGGTCGTTTATTATGACTTTTCAACGTCCAACGACCCTTAGAACGTAGTAGTGCAGCCAGAAAAAACCTTCAGTGTTTTTACCTAAAATTTCAAAAATGACCCCCCCAAAGAACGAACAGAAGATAATAACCGATGCGAAAAAAAATTCCGCTACGTTTCTGGTATGGGTAGGCCACTTTTCCTGTTTCTGCGTTTCCGATCAGAGAAAAAAAGTGAAAACTAAATAATAAATTTTACGTACAAATTTACGTTTTCCGTTTTACTACATAATAATGCTATTTTTGTAAACTTAAATATGTGAAAATATTAGATTGTTAATTTTTACGTAAAAGTTTGTGAAAATGTTATCATAAAACTGTTATACATGCGGTTGTAAGGCAATCTCGACGTTATATTTATATCTGTAAATATCAAATGGATCTCACATAATTGACAATTATTTGTTATAAACAAGTATTAACAATTAGGTACTGAAGAGTGATGGACGCTAGTTTTTATGTAGCCCCTTGGAAAAAAGTCCATGGGGCTTAAGTAGGGCGATCTGGCGGGCCACCTAATGAGAGCTTCAATGTATTTTTTTTTGCTAATTTCATACACGTCTTATACACGGTTGTAAAGCTCTTTCAATATTCTATTTAAATATATAAAAAATCAATATGGTTTCCATAAGAAATAAAAAACTTGAATATCGCCCAGCGAAAGCTGGTGGACAAAAGCATTTTTTAAATAACAAAAATGGCTTCAGAGTACGCTCTGATGTAAGACCATAAAGTTTCGACTTTCTATTTATATTATAATAGTGGAGTTATTCAAGAAAGAAAAATGAACAGTTTTTACTTTTTCAGTAATATAGAGTGATCCATGCAAAAATTTTTAAAAGTCAAAACTGTTCTGAAAGCGGTCCACATTTACGCAACTTTTGTCCCATTTACATCATGTTTTAGATACCCTGTATTAGCGCATTCAAAAAACGGCGATTCCAATATTATCTTAATAGCTTAATGGTATTAATGAGAATAATAGGATTAGGTAATTATTTCCAATGTATCAACATTTGTAATGAAGTCAAAACTAATAATGTTGATAATTCTGACCAACAAATTTCTCTTCTACTCACTTGTTTATGTACACTCAATCTATTTCGAAATGATATCCCAGTGGACCAGTGTAAACAAAATTGCAATCAGGCTGTAACGTCAATTCAAAACTGAATTTCCATATTTTAAACTACTGTAAATTCCATGTACGATTACATGTTTAATGGTCAATAAGCACATTTTTTACGTGTATTATACATGATACACATTAATGTTTAAAAACAGTTATTTTAACATAATATATTAACAGATAGAAATATCACTAGAAGTGAAAATGGACAATTAAATAAAGAGAGCTCTATTGCCTATATCATAAAAGCGGTAGGCCTCATATTTTGTTTCGAACGTATAATTTCTCTAGGTGGTAATATCTAACCAACTTTTTTTCTTTAATTTGTCGGGTTCTGCAGTTAAAATGTTCACTAAAAACATTATAATTGCTATTTACATAATTGAAACTAATAAGTAAATATATTGTTATTATACGACGTTTTATAAACGATTCATAAATTATATTTTATATATTATTATAATTTTATGTATTTTTTCCGACATGTAGGTGTTGACAGTAGCGTTGTATAGTAATTACAGTGCCGTTGAATATATTCAGCCTAACTGTCTATTATACAGCGCTAGTATCATCATAATAATTGGTACGTATATTCGCCCTGTGCATACACCGTGGAGGGGACTTGAAAAACGACCTAAGCGCCCGTCGCGGAGAAATACCTAACTAAAATGCCTACACTATGTGCAGTTCACGGCGCATTATGTTGTGATCCAATCCGTCAGAACTAATAACATATCGTTAGTATAAATAATCTAGAAAGAAATATTAACGAATGCAATATTGTAATAAATAATATAAATTCGATCGGACCACTTATACAGTACCATAACTGTATAACTGTAACATTTATTAACAATCTGCACCATTTACGCCGCGTGGACCTACTATCGCCTACACCTGTAGAGGCGCTTGCATCGCGCACCCGGCCAATAATGAATTATATGTTAGTCGGAGATAAAGGAATATACTAATAATAAGGAAGTATTCGTTCGGAAGATTTCGTTGTATTCTACTACCGGTAAATTCCGTTCCAGCTCGTTCTTCAGGGTTCTCAAACTGATAGTTTGACCAAAATTCACACAACTACACAATCAGTAACGGGCTAGTGTTCATTTGATTAACGGCCGGTTTCATAAGAAATTTAAAGTGCATTTAAATACTTTTTTAAATAAGTTATTGGTCTTTAAATTATTAAAGTCGACTTTAACATTTAAATCAATTTCATAATTCAATTTTTAAGATAAAGGCGCCTTTATCATGTATTAAAGTTAAAGTCAAGCTTTCCCACTTTACCACTAAAAGTCGGATTCAATCTTAACCTAAGACAGGTGGTAGAAAATTTAGTAAGATAGCGTACATTGTAAATAAAATACATTGAAAGTAAAGTATCGTTTACATCCACTTAACTTAACTTAACGTACGAAAACTTAAACATTAGAATCCATTGAATTATATGTATTCGTTTACATTCACTTAACGTAGAAAAACTTAACGTAACGTACGGATTTGTTCACTCAACTTCAACTTAACAGAATCTGTGCACTAAGTGCACCAATCACAAGCTCTCGATTTTGACAATTTGGATGATGGTGACAGCGCGTGACAGTAACACAACCTAAAAATTAACTCGAGCGACTTAAACTTTGTTATCTTTGTGTTGTTTTGCAATATTTTTAGCTTGATTAACGGATTATTAACATGGATGATGGAACGTTGATCCAACTTGCGTGTACATAAACATATTTGTATAATAAAAGCGATAGATTTAATATGGATGTCATATCGTGTCACTGTCAAATGGGCATGTCAAACACCACAACGTAAGTGAATGTAAATGGAACGGATCTAAATTTCGTACGTTAAGTATAATTTTTCGTACGTTAAGTTAAGTTAAGTGGATGTAAACGATACTTAACGGTAGTTCCATCATTCGAATTAAATCAACATGAAAATTGTATTATAATAAGAGTTTATCATCTTCCTTTAAAGGGTGTTAGAAATCGTCAATTTAATTGGCCATGAGGTTCTATGCAACAGAGTATTTTCTTATTTCAGTGGCACATTTTGTTGGAGTTTCCACAGTCATTTCGTATTGTGCAGAAAGTGTATTTTGTAACCAAAAATAGCCCTTTGCAATTGTAAAATGCCTAGCGCAAAATTACTTTTTTTTAATAAATATGTTATTGGATGAAAATCTGACTTGTCTTCGTAGAAGAAGCAAAACAACGAACCATAATTTATTAAAACTCAGTATGACCAACTTAAAACAACACAAAGTCGACTTTTTAAATTTAGGAACTCGTACTGTGGCAAATATTTGAAATAAAACTTGTCCTGTGCTTTGATGTTTGTAAGTTCGTTTATGCACTTGGGTGTTGTAAAAATTCAAAAGTTCAGAATTTCAACATTCACAACTTGTATAGGTTTTTAGGTAATTCTCGATAGTAGTCGACGGTAAAAGTATTCAATAAAAACCCCGATTATTACATCCTAATTTTTATTTTCATTATTTTTTTGCGAAAAGGTTAAGATAATATGTTCGCAATAGATAGATCATTATCTTTTCAATTTTATAAAGAATCGTCTCGTAATTTAGGTAAGGGTGTTACACCCTTAGTGGTACTGTAGAGGACAAACAAATGAAAAAATCCTGATTCAATTTGATAATGTCACGAAGAATTCGTTGGTGAAGAGAATTATCTGTCAATAAAAAACCATAAAAAATCTATGCTGAACACTGCAGTATAGAAAATTGGGTTATGGCTAATATTAAAGAATGGAAGGTATTAAGGAAAATATTCTTCAATATAAGAATTGATTTCATTTATTGTTAACAGAATGCGAAAATATCAGGCAAACTGCCCGGATTATCCGGCCTGTGGGCCATTTTGATACTCATTTTTAAATGTTATAAATTTATCTTTATATTTAAAATTGTGTAGAGCCTCAAAGGACCATCAATTCTAATTAATATTCGTAAGTAACTTAACTTGTGTAAACATGTGACTTATCAATTTTTGATTCTAGACATCTCCTGTATTGTACTTGTAAGAGAATCACTAATGTTACGTGTAATAACAGTGTTAAACAGTATTCTTTTGTTCTGGCTTGAATCAGGATTATACTATATTTAGACCCTAAAGATTAAAATTTAATGTTCTACCCCTAGGGAAAATCAGCTTGTGGCAATTAAGAAGAAGAAACCTGCCCTTACAGGGACGGAGACGAAGTATAGTAGATAAGGGCGTTATTCATTATTGACTAGCCCGGGGAAAAAACTTCCGTTTCGTTTCTTTCCTGTCAGCCTCTTTTATTTCAAGCAACCGTAGAGGGAACCCGGACATATTTTTACCGTATACCGATGGCACTGAAACGGAAATCTTTCCCTTTGACACCAAAACACGTTATTAAACGGACGCTGATCGATTGTATTTTATTATCTCTTTCGCTGTTCTATAGTCTTTCCAATAACAAATGGAAGATATTCTTTTTTATGCTTTTCTTTGCGGATTGTGTCAGATGTATTGGGCAGTAACAGAATATACAGTATGTTCATTTCTAAACTTCCCTGTATGAATAAGATATTTGATTTTTCTTTTGTACGGTATTCGAATTCGAATATAAGAGATGAAAAAAGTCTCATAGTTAAGCAAACAATAAGTTAGATCATGTCAAAAGGTGACATAGATAGTTGTAAATTTTAAAATATATATCCATTAGGAAACGTTCTAAATTTGCAAATTATTTAAATTGTGTAAAAATTAGACAAGAAAGCGGCGAATTTCGGAAAGATTCCAACCCAGTTGGACCTTTCTATACATCATAGGCATAATTACTATCCATTACAAATAACGTGCAAAGTCCCCATCGATATCGTGTCTGCGTTGCAAATATTCGCGGTCAAAGATGCTCAAACTGCTTTGCTAACATCATGCTTTTTTATTTGCATGCAGCGTGAGCAGGTGTTGTATATATAGTTTTAGATACCACTCTATCTAACTTGACTGATGAAATAATCCACCTTTTTCATGTTCGTGCAATAGTATGAAATAAAAATAAGTTGAGCTTGGAGAAGCAGTCTTTACTTAAAAAACTGTTTATGAGACTATCTGTTTTATTTAGGTAGATATGGGACCCTCTTTCGTCGAGCCCTTGGCACATGCCTAGGCAAAATAGGGAAAATAGCTTACAAGTAAACGCGACCCTTCAAGTAAATACTTTGAAGTGTAGTCAATGCATTCAGTAGGAGTATGGAGAGAGTCCGATTACGTGACATTAATTTAATCACAGAAGACGCGACACTACTAATCATAGTAAACTAAGAAACATTATTTAGAACAGAGAACAAAATTCTATTTTACAACAAACTTGAAATCTCTAAAGAAAAATCTGATCACAGCTGTGGAGCACTTGCAAATAAAATATGACATGGCTGATGCTAGCAGTACTGGTTCCTTCAGCAGATTGAGGTGGAGTTCATTTCAGAATGCTTCGTTACACACATAACCTTTTAATTTGCATAATTTAGAAGCGGGGGCGCAACATAATGCCCGGTGATGTATAAAGCAATTACTTATGGAAAACTTGGGAGCCAACTTGGTTTTCTCAAACTTACCGACGCCTGAACGTTATAAAATGCACCAAATGGGCTTTGCCGCCGTTACGTTCATTCTGAAAGCGCTCCAATAATTTCCTACTCGCGAATAGTTTTGTGGAAATCTGAGCTATTTAATCTAGCAGAATGTATTCCTCGTGGTATTATTTGAATTGCTGGACGTCACGGCGTTGCTACATTTACAGTACCTACCTCCATATGACTTATATTTAACAATATCAGATCTAGAGTATATTGGTAGAATAATTTTAAGTTTATCGCGGCGCTCACATATCATACATTTGATACTGGATGTCCGATCAGTCGAATTCAAAGCATTTAAAACCGCAGTGGTGATAATAATAAATTTCATTATGTAAAAATGAAATTATATTGAGATCAACTAATATATCAGAGATGTAAAAGTGTAATTTACCGCGTAAATTACCAAATTAATTACCGTAATTAATGATAATTTACCGACTTTTAATGACCGTAATTTACGACTTAAATTACCGATGGTAGTTTGCCGGAAATTTTAATTACCTTTGGTAATTTACCGGAATTTATAAATTAATTTCAAAAAGCTTCCACGAGTACTTGCGTGAATCCCTCCCACCACTCCTAAGCAGTCGACAATTGCACTGTTGTTTGCTTTGCCTGGGAGGTACTTAGGGATGTAAGAGCCTAATTTATCAGGTAAATTACTAAATAAATTACCGTAATTAATGGTAATTTCCGGATATTTAATTACTTAACTCAGCGGAACCAATAATATACATTTTCCACCTACTACTTCTACCTACTATCAAATTCATAATTTAAAGGAATGTTCTGGTGATCCGGATAAAAAGTAATCATTGTTTGCAAAACCGGGCGTTGTCGTTTTGTGAGTTGCTAATAAATTACAGTATTTTATACCATAATTATGCTGCTAAACTGTACATTTAAAAAATTGCTCGTATAAAAAGTATTTTTATTGTAGTCCCTGCTTTCACTTTGATAATGCATTACTACTATTAAATCAAGAAAAGCATCAGCGATTGGTGGTTATCTGCAATATAATGACTTATAAGGGTGTACCCATTTTTTTTACATAAGTTACTGTCATCGGTAAATGATCATTTTGAATTATCCGGTCATTTAAGAAAATATAATTTACAATTGCAATTTTTAATTACGTGGTAATTTAAATTTGAACGTAATAATTTTAATTTCAGCCGTAATTTACTGAAAAAATTAATTACGGAAATTTAACATCCTGAGTGCCGATCTTACAATCATACGTATAAGCAGTGGAATAGTTATTCCCAGAATAAATTATCCTGTGCCGCCTCCGATTGGCTAAAAATATTTACGTTTCCATAGTAATAACAGAGTTAGTCAGACTTAGGGTCGATCTTACAAGTGTACGTATAAGTAGTGGAATAGTTATTCCCAGTATAAATAGTGCTATTCCGCCTCTCATTGGCTAAAATATTTGTGTTGTCATAGTAATAACAACTTATACCGGTATTTATACCAATATTTAGGTTATTCCAGAGTATAACGTGTTTTGTAAGATCGGCCCTAAGTCAGATTGCTAGTTATCTCCAAATAATGACTTTTATTTACTAAACATTTTTCATTACGTTGTAATTTAAATTTGAATGTAAAAATTTTAATTTCTGCTATAATTTACTGTAAACATTAATTAGGGAAATTTAACATCCTTAGGGTCGATCTTACAAGTGTAGGTATACGTAGTGGAATAGTTATTCCCAGTATAAATGGTGCTATTCCGCCTCCCATTGGCTAAAATATTTGTGTTGTCATAGTAAAAACAAGTAAAAGTAATAACTTATACTGGTATTTATACCAATATTTAGTTATACCACGGTATAACGTGCTTTGTAAGATCGGCCCTTAGTCAGATTGCTAGTTATCTACAAAATAATGAGTGCATTTATTAACATAAGTAGCATTCATAACCTACAGTGATCGGTATTAACGCCGGTTTAATTTATCATTTTGAATTTTTTATTACTCGGTCATTTAAACCAGCGTAATTTGCCATTTTGAATTTTTAATTACTCGGTAATTTAAGCCAACGTAATTCACTATTTTTTATCTTTATTTACGTGGTAATTTAATATTGGAAATTAATAATTTTAATTTCAACTGTAATCTACGAAAAAAATTAATTACCGTAATTTAACATCCCTGAATATATTACATAATTTTCGATAAACATTAATAATAACTAACCAAATCATGACAAATTCTACAATTTTCCGTGGAAACTTTGCTGTTATTAATATATATATCATACAACAGCCATTTCAGCCATTTTAATCAATAATAATAATTTAAACATTTAATTATCTTGGAAATTACGACTTCTGCACAAAAATATACAAAATTTTTCTTGTCTTTCCACAAGGGCGCATTACTGATTTTGTTATAGATGGCAAAAATGAGTTAATTTTTTTATGGAATAACATATATATATCTGTATATTTTTTTTAATTCTTTACGAAATTTTAGTGCATAAGGTACTTATGCAGTCCTACCTACTGTAATCGTTGCCAATTTCAACTAGTTTACCTGTGTTGTATTCGTAAATGAAAATGGAGAAAAGTTCAAGTTTAACAGCGGCTACCACGAGCACAACACCAGAAGCAATATAACAGTTCCCTTTCGCCGTTTGGAAGCTGGTCAGCACGGTATAAATATATGTGCGCCAAACTGAACAAGTTGCCAGGGACGGTGAACCAGTTCAGGTTGAAAATTTTTAAAAAGTATATAGAATATATAGAATATAGAATATACCGTGTAATTCATGTCTAAGTATTTCAAGGCTTAAGCAATTGCCTAAACATTGTATTAAAATCTCTTTCTTGTCCACGTTTTAGAAAGCAAAATATTGATTGGTTACTTTTCCTTTTATACACTCTGTAGTTGGAACGATTTTAAAATGTTTAAAGTGTTGCCCTTTTGGGTCCGTTGTGGAAAGTGTTCGGTTCCAATATTCTATGGCGCCCGAAAATTATATGAGAATGTGATGGGGCGGACACCCCTTTCAATATTTACTATTATACTTTAATCAACTCTAAACTGAAGGGGGCCCCTGTTAGGACTTTGCTCAACTACCTAACCTTAACACCACATGTTGAAGGTGGTAACTTGCCCTAAGCGACGCTTGGCGACGCTAACACTTATTTAACAAGTTAATCTTAATTAATCTTACGGTAGCGTGAATTAATTATCTCTCTCTCTTACGGAGGCTTAAAAACTGAGTTCTTTCTCTGAGACTTTGTCAGAGACGTTTGAACTCACTAATTATTAATCACTATATGCAAGGCTAAATACTTTACTATAAAAGGGACAGGTTTATATTATTCTAAAATGAATATGCCGAAGAAAACCACAATAAAATCTATTAACAAAAATATATACAACAATGCAGAACTGCTTACATGAAATATGACTGCTAACCCTAAAACATGATATATTCTTAATTTGGCAGAGATGGACAAATCAGCAAGTACAGACAACGAATAAATACCTTAATATTTCGGTTGAGCACAAGAAACACGAGACACCACAGTTATCTTATAGAGCCCCTGCTCTTAAGAAAACACGTCTTTACCCCATGATGGCTAGAATAAGAAGGAAGTATCGTTCGCTTAAACCTTTGGTCGAACCCCTCGTGTCGATCGCAACGCCCCCAAGCCACTGTTTGAGAATATGGCCATTTCCGTTTGCCGCCAATACCAATCTAACACAAAGCACGCCCAAGTTCGAATTCAATTCTTTTCAAATCAACGCGCCAAATTTGAACTTATTACAAGAACCTGGAACTCCTAAAAGCGACCCCATAACGAGCACGTTTGCTGTTTTTCACATTTTACCGTAAAACGGTTACGATTTCGTAATTTAGCTCCTAAAATAATATTTATATAATTCTGCACAAAAGAAGGTATTTACAACTTTTTCTTGTATAAAGCGGTTCTCAAACTACGAGCGCCCCAACATAGGGGTACTTTTTTTTTAGTTTAGCCTAATTATTAATTAGCTAATTTTAGCCCACTATCGCGAGAATAAGTTTATGAGTTCTCAAACAGAGTTGGACAAATGTTGAACATTTAATAAAAAACTAAATAATTGGCGGAATTAAGTGTAAATATAGAATAGTTATTACCGAAAGTAAATGTTAATATTGTTATACCCCTGTATAATGGAGCGTGGAAATGCCGGCTGCTGGCATATTAGGAGTTTAGTAATACCAAATAATAAAATATTATACAGCAAAGAATACTGAAAGTCAACACTTTCCGCCTCGGATAAACCATTCGCACTCGATTTTTAGCATTCGCTCAGTGGAGTCCTTAAAAGGCGATAAATTAAACTAGTTAATTAGTGGAGTTGCGGGTGGAGAGGCTGCACGCTGCAACTGTAATTCAAGACACCTTAATTAATTACTTACAGTCAGTTTAAATGTGGGGTGGTCTGTTGTCGTTGCGAAACGGCAAATTGAGATTTCACTCACAAAGGTGAATGAATTACGGGTATATTTTCCGGAGAATTAAACTTGCAAATATACCCGAAAAGTTCCGGATAAAAGAGGAGGATATTTTCTTATTTCGATGTGCGGACGTAAGCATTTTTTTCCTTTGCCCGCTTCGCAGATTGAATAGCATTGATTTCAGTAATTTGGAGATTAATGGTAACATTGTGCAGGATAAGCACAATTAGATGGTTAATAAGTCATATCTATTTTTAAATATTATCTACATATTGACAATATTATATCCATTACATATGTGTATTTTGTCAATTCTGAGATAGAAGTCCAAAGAAACTTCAGAGTTGTCTCAAAATAAACCTACTTTGTACCCACTTTTGATAAAGATCTCGTATGAAAATTTGCAGTGTTAGCATTTTTTTTTGTGTTGAGTGAGTTGAGTTAGTGGATTTGGTGAAATTTGGTATAATTGTGTTTTGAAGTAAAATACTAAATCTTAAGGAGAAAGGTATTTGTCTAAATCTTAAGTTGGAATTATGGACATTTCTGAAAATCGCTTAACATATAAGCAAATAGGATAGTATGATTCTTGTTGTTTTAAATAATATCTATGTTTGACTAGAATCTATGTATGTATCTATGTGAGCGTCTAATGTCATCACAAAGTCTTCCAGAGACCGCAGCATTCTGCACATGCTCTCCGTAAACGAGCATCATGTGTACATACTCAATACTTGTGAAATTATGAATTGTGGTCACACAATTACAAAATAACAAAGAATCCGATCAACCAGGAACGTACGGGATACTGAGCAGTAGTTGACCTAGCCCAATCAACTGTTTCTATTCCTGAAAACGTACAGTGTGAACTACCAGTCAACGTACCAGTCAAATCTGGTGAAAGATGGAGAAAATAGTATTTGATTTTTACCTCAATTATCAAGATCTGTCTATAACTCATAGACATTATTGAGCTCATTTCGTATAAGTACTAATATTTTTTCATTCTCAAATTATAATATATAAAGTGCTCAGTTCATATCTTAATGGAAGTTTATACTTACGTTTTGCAGAAAATTGTATAAACATTGAGTTGTATATTGGTATATTATTTTGATGGTATATGTTGCACCCGAAAAATACCTGGGGCAAAAATAAAGTTATTTACGTGTTTGGGCAGAAGTTACAAACACAAGGAATTTAAAAAGATTTTTTTAGTTCAGGATAACGAAGTTGATTATAACACATCAAGTCAACTTTTATGACATCTGACGGTATTATGAAATGCCATAACTTTAAAATCGAGTTTAAAGACAACTTTAACTTGTAGTTCACACTATTTAAAGCTAGTGTAATAATCATATTATGAAACCGGGCGAAAATTAAATTAAATAAGTACACATATGGGAACACTTATTTCGAAACCTGTAACTTCTTAAATAATAGTTCTAGGTAAATCAAATTTGGTATGCTTTAAGGGCATATATTTAACTAAAAAAAATTACAAAAACAATTTTACAACTATTCGGTACTTCTAAGTTACACTTAACAATGTAAATTAATAATGCAAAACAAAATGAAAAAAAAGTCAAGTATGCTTTGAATTCACGTATGAGCGTATGACAAATGAATTCAGTTGTCAATTTTCGTTGATTAGAAACGTTATTAGAAATAAAATAAGCCATCTTAGTGAAGTGCAAGTTGCTCGTGTTATCGCCCTTATTCAGCATGGCCACTCTATTCGACATGTTACCAGGGACCTTCGAGTTTCCCCTTCTGTTATTCAGCGTTTATGGAATCGGTTTCGGGAGACTGACCAATATGGTAGAAAAGCTGGACAAGGTCGAAATCGAAAAATTGCCAATTTCAAGACCGATTTCTTGTCCTTTCCTCTCTACGCCAGCGTACTGCCACAGACTTCCTAAACGATATAAGACCAGCACATGGAATAGTAATTTCTGAACAATCTGTTAGAAACTGATTAAAAGAATCGAATTTGGAACCAAGAAGACCTGTCCGCGCACTACACCTTACGCAGCATCACAAAGCAGCGCTAATAAGGTTGTTTTGGAGGACCATGTGGTGCCTGCTGCATATGGCGTCGGTCATAATGCCATCCTAATCACCAGAAACTTTTTACAAGAACGTGGAATTCAGGTCATGGTATGGCCGGCGTTAAGTCCTGACCTGAATCCTATTGAACACGTGTGGGATCAGTTTGACCGACGGTGTTCGCAAGCGCCCTAATCCACCTATAACCGTACAGGAACTGACACAAGCCCTGATTGAGGAATGGGAAAGCATAACCCAAGAATCTCTTCGCAGACTACTGCGAAGCATGGTTTGGAGTAATTTTGCTTCTTACGAAAGAAATATGCTACGTCCGGTTGGTAAGGAAAATATCTGTTAAGCCTCGAATAGCGAATTATCTATACAGGTTGTGTTAGCGCTCGACCCCCAAAAGAGCTGGTACTTAATAGTAGCGATGGGCGGAATCACTCATTTAAATGTTTCGAAACATTTGATTCATTTGTGTTTGTGTATCGAGTCACTGTTTCGACTCACGACACAGTTCATGTTGCGCATGCGCTTGGAGGAATCGAGTCACATTGACGATGTGCGGTGTTAGTGAGTCAAATCGCCGTTTCGACTCACGATACTGTGGTTACGATACTGATTAACTTATGGTAAATTGTCAGATTTTGAAGGTAGTCTATATTATTATTAGTTATGACAACATGAATTGATTTCATTTTTAAGGTGCGTTCCGATTGATGATAATGATAGGTAATGGCGGTGGTAGCAGACGAAATTATAGTATTTCCAACATATCGTGATAGTGACACATATTACTTTACGTATACATAAACATGAGTCACTAGCACTTTTAGTAAGAAATACTATAATGGCTGTTACAACTACCAAACCAGTAATGGGAACGTACCTTCAGGAAAAGGGATAAATATATAGGGATTAGAAAATTCAGTCATACTAAAATACATTTTCCCCACAAATAATGAAAGTTAATGTTTCAAGAGTCGAATCATTTACCAATTAATGTTTCGAAACATTTGAAACAGTTAATGAGTCGATACAGTGTTTCGAAACATACACTCACGAGCCATCACTACTTAATAGACTGGGCGGACTACAAAAAAGTTATGGTGGGTATCTGTCTTCGAGTTGCAGAGACAGATTTTTGACAGATGAACAATATATCTGAATATATCAGATGAATAAAATGTTTTATTACACCGGTAGGTTAATTATGCAAATTAGGGCAATTAATTTAATTAAATATGTGATGTTTTCGGGTAGGAGTTAGGTTTGTGGTTTTGCTGGTTATGAAAGACATCTGATATCCATTAGATGATTAGAGAACAGCATTGATTCTCCAACTGCTGTGTATGTAGATTGTACAAACATGTTTCACTTCAGGAGTATGTAGTGCATAATATAGGGTATTTTTGCTATTTATTGCTTTATAGTAACCTTGTGATCCATTGCAATTCTTCCTTTTCTGAGCCCGGTGTGCTCCTTTTATAATTGATATTCTACTTCTTCCTTTAGCTTTCTTTATAAAGTGTATAGTTTGGAAACAATACCTAACAATGTGATATCTATGTAATTACAACAGTTCCTATAGCCACCCTTCTTAAGTGTGGGTATTATTATCGTTGGGAACTGGCCCTCCATTCTATGGAATCAGTGGCGCCTCGTGCATTCGATTGCAGGTTTGCGCAACCCCCAAAAATAACAAGGAAACAAAAAGAGTTTAATTGTATGTAAATAGTGTAGTAGTCAATACGCAACGAGCTATAACATATAATTTAATAAAATATCGTGCATTTTTGCGAGAATTCCAAGTGCAAGTCGACTATATGGCCTAGGGCCGCAGCAAGGCCGCAACCGTCTGCTACCGCTACACTGCGTATCGACGCCTGAATTATAGCCAGCGAGCGTGCGAATTGGGCCGCGTCGATTGGTTCGTTTACTTTGAAATGGTTGCAAGTATCCAGTACACCAGAACTACTGGACCACGCGCCCAGTGGTGTCTAGAAGCGAAGCGACGTCATGCTTACGCGATGGCGATGTGCATTATTGCATTCTGGTTGTAGACAGTTGACTCTTGACACTCGTACGCTGTGTAGTTTGGTTTCCCGTGAAGCGCTTATTACACGAAATTAAAAACAAATAATGAATTCAGTGCAGAGTTTATTAGCTCAACCATTTAGCAGTCTAAATTGCATCGATAAGAGCGAAATAAAAAGGCTTGGGAGGCCTACCCCTAATTTAGTGATAAAACAAACAATGCGTGTCAACCAAATCTCGGTCATTTACAAGGACATGCTGATGTTTACAGCAGAAATGAGTGGATTTGTGGGTGTGACGTCAAAAATGTTTTTTTTTGTTTTCCTTGTCTATTGTTTGGAGCCGACGACCGGTGGGCAAAAACAGTTATTACAGATTATAACCGTTTAAAATATCGATTTGTAAATATTTCAAACGGGTGTAACTTTTTAATGAATTGAAAAAGCTTATAAGTCCATATGAAACTTTTTACTCAGTATAAACATTTACTATCTGAAAAAAGTTCTGCGGGAAAAAAGTGGGATAGAAAGTAGATAGTACTAAACAATAACAGGGACGTAGCAGCCAAAGATAATTAAAATTGGAGTATTAAAGAATAAGAATGAGTAATTTTTTAGTGCACAAATAAAGATATTTTTCTATAAAACATATGACATATAAAACTGGTAGGAACCTGAAAGTTGGAACCCCAATTTTTCTAGATCACGAGCCGCCACTGTATGGAATATTGAATATATGTTACTGGTTTTGTCCCGCAATTTGTTATATTCTTCAACATTGCTTATGTAATGCTTTTGTGTCTTGTCCGTTTTATATTGGTTCCATCGCGACCATCGCTATTTTTTACCGTATATAATTTTCTTTCTCCCTTTCTTCCGTATGATTATTTCTTCTTGTGGTACTTGTGTTACTACATGATTGTTCAAATTAACATTAAATGGAGAATCTCTGCATTACGACATTACGACAGTGATCAACACTATATTAAAATATTATGCGGTCAAGAGAGGCAATATTGGAATACATTTCCAGAAATTTCGGTATTCCGTTACAGTTTCCCATCGGATTTAATCCGTGCGACAGTTCGTGGCATAAATCCTGAGTTCGGGCGTACCCTTTTAAGACTTTTAATTGATATTATTACTTCTATTTACACTCGCGCTGTCCGGGGTCCGGCAGCTCTGCCGGCGCGGCGCGCAAAACACGGCTCATAAATTCAAGCCGTGGTCCGAGGTCGCGACGCGTCCCGAGCGGCGTACATTAATTCAAGGCGGCCGTGCCAGCCGCACCGACCGCGTCCACGTCGACTCAGACTAGCGCCAGCAAAACAACCGCCTCCTCAGTTTCTCCCCAATTACCGTCCCTTTTTCCCTTCAGACGAAAGTCCAATTTAAAAATGCCTCCGTTGCCGAACCGACGCTGAAGAACGAAAAACGAGCGGACTGCGAAAGAAAACGATTCGAGGGGTCGGACGAATGAAAAAATCTTAAAATAAATTATTTAAGTTAAAATAGGGGATCGACAATGAGGGCGCTAGCGGCTGTTCACAGGAAATGACGGCTGGCACTTGATTTTGTTCTGGTATGACGCGAATTGAGTTTTTGAGAAGATGAAAGAACACACGGCTGCAAGTAATTTAATTCCAGCGGTGTATTTAGAAGATAATCCAAATGGTTATTCATTTTTTGAAACGTAGCATATTTCGAGAGCATCGAAAAATATGCCACCTTTGAAATTTTAATCTGTTAGTAAGGTTAGTATACCTGAATATTAGGATGCTTCTTATTTTCCCAAATTCTTTCTTTCAAGGGCCACCCCTTTAAAATGTTATATGACTTGAGAAGCAATATACCGATAATTTATTTCATAATTTTAGACAAATATTTAGATAACGCGATATGCTGTCAAAGTGAACAATATCATACATTGCCTACTACAATTATTAGATTAATACAAATTTATAAACTTTGGCGTGTACATATGAGAAAATTTCACATATTACCAATTACTGAACTTCTGAAAATACAATAATTGAATCTAGACGAGCCTTGCTAAAAATGTGTTGCTACCAATGTGGGGCTTATATTGTTGTGGAAATATCAGCATCGGATATCTCCGATGTTGTTGTAAGGTGTTACAATTTTGTTAACATTACTGGTAAGAATCTATGCAAGTTTGATGAATAAAGTAGGTTAAAATTATAGATATTTTTAACAATTAATATTGTTAATCATATATGTTAATGGACAGATTACTATCAAAATTAGCGATATCCGACTCTCGAGTATGTAGATTACTAAAATAAAGTTATTTGTATGATAATAATAGTAATGGAATGTAATGTAGTCAAAAAATAAATTAAATGTTTTTTTTATTACTTTATCATACAGTACGATAATACAAATCTAGTATTCTAATCGTGTTAAAATTAAGTTTCGAGATTTTAGCGAAAGTAGGTCCTTTTGGGTTCCCTGAACATTTGTGTGTGTACCCGTTTTTTTTTGTGGTGACGATTCCGGAGAAACTACTAAAGGTATCGGGACAAAACTTAGAGCGTTTGTTCAAAAGGGTACAAAAGGTCCTTTGGGAACTGGTGGTTTTCAACGATTTTGCAAATGACCCGCCATTTCTGTAATGGCGTCAAAGTAGTTAAATAATGAATTATACTAGAGGAAATTTTGAATAATTTGTATCTGACATTTTTTGGTAAAATTAATAGTTTAGCTGCATGAGCAAATTCTATTTCATCGAGATCGGTCGTGTCTGCATTAAAACTAGTTAGCCAGGATTTTACAGATATTTTGATTCTATTGACAGTATTGTCAACACATCAGCGTTCAACACTGCTGTATAGTATGATAAAGTCATGTGCATGGCCACATTAGGTTCTTTACTAGTATTGTAATCGCGTCGAACAAAAATTTTGAGATTTTAGCGGAAATATGTCTTTTGTGTGTCCATCAGGCAGATGACATGTCCATCAGGCTGGACTCAGTCGTCCTCCAGTCGATATCTTCTTAGTTGCACACCATCCTTGATGCACAGATATTTCTTGTAAAACATGAAGAATTATCACAAGATTACCAAGAGCCCAAATTTTGTACTAAATTTATTAAAAATATACTGCTTCTGGATATTCCTTTACTTATGGCAGCCCGTGTACGGTATATGTATAAGTACTACCTACATTAGATATTCGTCATGACAATTTTTGTACATATTGGTCCGGTCGAAAAAATAAAAATGGATGAAATGGAAACATGTAGGTACTTTGTGAATTATAAGTAACTAGACAGAGTTGGGCGTCACTTACATAACCTGAGTGAAGTAACACTCATTATTAATAAAATCACTCGTCACTCAATAATCATCAATCATAAAACTAAATTTCACTTATCACTCATTAATCATCGAAACGAGTGTTACTCGTCAATTATTACTCGTCAATTTTCACTCATTTCTTAGCGAGTGACGTTTTCGGCTATGTCCGTTTAAAGCTTTTATAACGACGAGCTTTCAAAATGTGGTTGTTTTGTAGGTATGTACGACATTGCAATACATTGAACTCTCCTTTTTAGTTCTTCCTTTGTTTCCTCTTTGGAAGAATATTTTTCGTCGTAGAAACTTCTTTTGTTATTAAGTTTTATCTTATATGATCCAATATTGATTAAATGTGATTCGGAATGTACATTGAACGTGTACATACCTAACGTGTCACGAAAATCTTGTTAAAGTAAAAAAAAATCAAGAAATGGTTTTAAAATAATCAATAGTCGAAATTTGGAGATCAAAGAGTGTAATTTCAGCAGCCCAAAAAATGTTCTTGTTGTACGTAAGTATTAGATTTCTTCCTTTTCTTTATTTTCACTTTCACCAGACCAATACGGATTTGTGTCTCATTAAAAGAACAGTGTAATTATCGCTCCTTCGAAAAAAAAACATTCGGCTCTAAATTTGTTTAGTAATTTTTCTTGAGCCTAAGAACCTACGAAAAGGCTGAGTTTCGGTTTAAATAAATTAACGTAAAAAGTAATTTTTTTTAAAAATCCAAAAATCGTGCTAAATTTTCGAAAAAGTTCCACTCATATTTATTGATTTATGCATCGTCAGCGGAAATCTGTCCACATGCAAAATATCAACTCAATTGGGCACATTTTTCGGAATTCTTGAAGATTTTCATTTTTTTTTTTAATTTAGTTATGCATTTTCACCGGAAATCTGTCCTCGTGCGTTCAAAATTTCAACTCTATTAGATAAATTTAAAAAATTTTGGTCATTTTTCCAAACTTTTGAATTTTTTTTATGGATGTATGCATTGTCATCGGAAATCTGTTCACATAAAATTTCAACTCAATTGGACAAATTTGTAAAAATTTTGGTTAATTTTCCGAATTTTTTTTATTGAGTCATGCATTGTCACCAGAAATCTGTCCACATACAAAATTTCAACTCGATTGGACATTGGGAAGTAGGTAAAATATCGAAACTAGTGAAGTTAATATAAGCGTAGTAATACACACAGAAAAGTGATTATTTGGAACGAGAAAACATAATTTCTTGAATTTATTTACTAGATTCAAATGCATATTGACTTGGATGTACAAAGTTAGGTATATACAAGAAATGCCACATACTCAATCTAAGTAACATAATTTATCAGATAAATGATGTCGACAAATAAATTCTTTCTTTATAAGAACCAATTTCAATGTCAATTTATCCAACGAAGTAATAGTAAATTCACCCAGGTGCGTAGTTACTTGATCCAAGAAAATATAAGACATTTAATATAAGTAAGTATTGTTTACTGAATAAAAACCCACCAATTATTTAACTGAAGTGATTCTTATTCCTTCAAGTAATCCCTTTCTCTGGAATAAATATGCGCATCGTGATTTTGTCAAGGCTCGCGCGCCAGCGCTTAGGGCTGGCGCCGTAAAGGAGCGAAACCTAGTACGAAAACAACAACGAAGTACCCGTAGGGGAGGTGCCTTGTGATTAGTGTACAATAAATGTTTCAACACGGAATAATTTGATGTAAGGCACGCAACAGGTTAGAACGAGTAAGTAAATATAACTAACCTATCTTGTTAGTTAGCAATAGAAAACGTATTTGTGCCAAATCTTTAAAATTCTTACATTAAGTAGCTAAAAACATTTACCGGGAATAAAAATATACACTTCATTGAAGACTGTTTAGTTACTTCACCAGAGTAACAACTTTCTTAAATCTAGTAATTATTCCAAGAAATAAAATGTCTTGGTTGAAGTCAATAATCTCTCGCGTATATACGAACCTACCAAGTAATTCTCTCTACGTTTGAGACATCACTTTTCTGTGTGTAGAAAATTAGATTTTGGGGTGGTTGTATGAAACATTTCTTCCGTGCCGCTGTTTTGTCTTTCACTAGACCTCCAAGGTACACAATCTCTCTTAAAAAGTATATCGAGTTTCTATTATATCTTTAAAACAGTGTAATTTTATTGAACACTCATCACTCGTTGTGCGTCAATCATGGGTAAAAAGTGGCGAGTATTCAATCATATACGACAGTCATGAGTGATGAGTGGTGATTGAATTAATCATCACTTGTTGTGATGAGTGAAGAGTGAACACTCGTCACTCATTGTGATGACTAATGAGTGAACACTCGTCACTCATCACTCAATCACTCGCTTAACAAATGCCCAACTCTGCAACTGGAGCGTTTCAATGAGATTTACGTTTGAACTGATAACGTCGACTCAAAAGTGAGCTACTCAACTTGTATTGTTTCCCGTTCTTTTATTTCATGCCCATCAAGCCTATCTTCCGGTAGAATTATCTGTTTTCACACACCGCCGCGTGATTTGAACGATTCTCCCTTGGGATAGCATCGGCGAACACGCGTCCAAAATTTGTGATTCTTTTATCCCGGCCCATATTTGTATGTGAAAGCGTTTTGTTGATTCTGCGTTGGCCCGGGGCGAATTTAGGAGCTCCTCGCGAGGACCCTTTCAAGCCGCCGGATCTGCCAGGATAATATTTGCTCAACTCAAGACGAAGGATAACAGTGCTCGCATGTTTTTTTAAACAACAATATATCGACGCACCACCTCTTAGTGCGGTTACTCTATCGTCAGCACACCTGAGAAATCAGGAAAGAATTACTTCGATCTCAAACGAATGGATAGAGAATTTATTTGTCATATGGTGGGTTTGTTCAAAATTCATTATACTGACTGGCGACTGAGAGCAAAACTACGCTAACGTAGGTAAGCGAAGTCGTCACAGAAACCGTATTGCTATCAATCATATTACATTTAAAAAAATACCAAGCTAATTGCATCAGTATGCAGAATAAAGACAACCATTGATATAAAACCTAATTAAACATATAAAATCGGCCCGTAACACAACCAGTACAAAAGTCCTACAATTGTACAAATCCTACACATCCGGCAAATTTACATCTAAATGCGAAACGTAAAGAAAAATAGAAAAGGTGCATTTTTTCAATGTATTTTAAATGGGAAATTTGAGGTGCTTCGTGTCAACGTTAACCGATTTTTCTCAAGTTTAGAGGGATTTTTTTTCAGAAAAAGGAAGATATCGTTGCCCACCAGCGAAACAAAAATGGCAAGGTATACATTTAGACTTACCATACGTCCCGGTTGGACCGGAACAGTCCCTGTTTGAGACATCGGTCCCGGTGTCCCGGCCGGTTTGGTATTATGTCCCGGTTAAGATTTTTAACATACAATCACAGATTTCTATCTTATTTGTCAGCAAGTTGAAATATTTAAGAAATGTACAAAGAGCGCAAATCGAATTATCTCTGTCAAGAAAACTGTCCTCATGCTCTTGATGCTGCCTTTTATGAGAAAGATACACATTATCATGATTTGAATGTTATCAGCAACAAAGTGTTAAATAGTGACTAATCGATTAATGATTGTAACAATATTTCAACGCAATTCCACAATTTCGAATTTATAGAACGAATGTATCTCTGTTACAGAAATGTTTTTATTACTTTTCCAATAATTGTTTATCATTTCTCTGCTAAACGAAATTGTAGATGAAAAACATCCATATGACAATATTATGTAGAGCACCGACTGGAGGAAATTTATATTTTAGTTGGCTACGTAAATAAAATGTTTACATTTTTCAAAAAAATGTTTGAATAACTTTCTATCATACACAAAATTGTAAGTTATTAGTTCGGTTAGTTTAGTCATACATGAATGCTCCGAGGCGAACTACTGAGGTGTCTTCATTTGAACATGGAATATACATTTCGGTGTTCTGGTTTAGCAAAATATTTATAACTTTTCCAAAAATGACTGCATAATTTTCTACCATTAGTCGATTTAAAGTTGTATAATGGAGGTTGTATAGTCCTTTGGTATTCATTTTAGAATATTATGTACAGGGTGTCCCACGCTATAAACAAAGTATATTAATGGGCTTAAGAAATCAAATTTACGTGTTTCCATACATACAAGTTACAGACAGTCATACGCTCTACAGCAAGAAAATATGTTGCTGCTTACTCAATATCCCACAACAACGTACCAACACAAACTTATGTTTGCTTAAATGGAACACTAGGTATATTATTGCAGTTTTCAGTAAGATTTGTATCCTAATTGTTTTGACATCAACTTATATTAGGCTTTTGTCAACTGTTTCTGAGATATTGTGAAATTAAAATCAAAAACAAGCATTCTTCAATCAATCTTTCCAGGGTAACTAACAAGGATAAAACAAAGGTACGAATTTTGGATAGTAAAAGTATCGCACTTTTTGACAATAATTATTGATTTGCGATTCTAATATAACTTATCCCGAACAACTTGACATTTGCTAAATAATGTCAAATAGTTTAAGAATTTTAATTAGAACACACTATATATCTTGACTTACTTCGAAAGATCGACGACAGCTAAAAAGTTATTAAGCATACAATTTGTCATTTGTGACTTAACAATAATAATACACAATAATTCATAAATTAATATTAAATATCCAGATTGGTCGACTATCTTGTTCGTCGAAATTCAACAATCTCACAAATGTAGTAATACTTCTGTTGATGCAACAACTTACAGCCATTGTAAACTGCTACTATGAATTTATGTCACAGTGTCAGTAATACTTTCATAAGAATAAATAATTAAATAAATGGATAATTGTAAACTGAATAAATAATGATTATTTCAGTACGATTATCAAGAGTGCACATGTCAGCGCTCTCAGGTCAATGCGTATAAGTCTCGAACTTAAAATTCTCGGTGGAAATTTTACATTTTCCATTGTTTCCACAAAAATATTTTGGAAACGCCATCTTATTTTATTCTTCATGTTCGCCATCGTAGTTAATATCCCCATAAATTTCTTCCTCCGCGTTAAAGTAAGTCAGAGTATTTAATAAATGTTGGCATCTCAAATTTTATGAAATGGTTAAAAGAAATAATATTTTTTTACTTTATCATACGTAGTATGTAAAGTATTGTAATCGTGCTAAAATTTTTTTTTTGAGACTTTAGCGGAAATAAGTAATAGTAGTAATAAGTAATTATACATACATCTTTCTGTTTTTTTTTTGTCACAAAAGTAGCGATCATTTCGATTTATTCTACGTTTTATTTGGTAAGTATTCGTTTAATTTAATACTTACACAATTACTTTATATGTCTTTTCTAACGTCATTCCTGTCCCGGTTGGAATTTCATAATTATGGCAAGCCTACATTTAAACCACCCTAGTCAGCATTAACACCGTCGGCGGCTAAGAGAAGAGTATAAGAGAAACAAAGGCTCCTGCGAGTACAGCGAAGGGATGCCGTCGGTGTCACGTCGGCATACAGAACAGTGTCGACGGGCGCTGCTTTGGTGGTAGCGTCAATGGTGTCGGTGCACCTGAAAGCTGACGAAAGAAGGAGGATATATGACGGACGCGGACAGGATGGCGCCTCCAGACAAGAACATCGTCGACGCACGATGGAAGCCTGGCAGAAGGAATGGGACGAGGACAACAACGGTCGGTGGACGCACCGACTGATACCGGATTTGGATGAGTGGACGAGTAGGAAGCACGGAGACGTGACCTACGAGCTCACCCAAGCCCTAACTGGGCACGGATGCTTTGGAGCCTACCTCTACAAATTTAAGAGGACGGACGGCCCCGAATGCAGACACTGTTGAGAGGAAGAGGACACCCCGGAGCACACGCTATTTGCATGTCCCCGCTGGGAGGTCTATAGAAGGGAGTGCCCATGCACACCTCAGTGTAGGAGGAATGGTACGGAGAATGCTGCAAAGCACGGAAGCGTGGGAGCAGATTACCCGTACCATAGGAACGATACTCCGACGAAAGGACGAGGAAGACAGGCGACGAGGAGAGAGAGAACCTCCCGCCCCTTAGTTATAAGGGACAGGGACGGTCTACGGGACAGACGGAAAGGAAAGCAAACAGGAATGAAAGCGACCGGAAAACCGGCGCGGGAATGCTCCCGGAAAACCGGAGCATGAAAGAAAAGAGTCTTGGAAACACCGGACCACGGACTTTTGTATACACCGTAGTCTGGGGAGGAGCCGCAGAAAAAAAAACCGCTGCTTCGGAAAAAGCTCAGGATGTGTCCCAGTGAGTGCGCGAGGACGCCTGCAAGTAGGGTAAAGTGCATAGATGCTTAGAACTGTAGGGTAGTTAAGTAGGTTGTATGTTATATGTTACTTTTAAGGGTAATTATGTAAACCTCTTAAGGTGCCAGCTCCGGCTGGGTTTAGTTGTAATTTGTTTTTTAAAAAACTAGAGCATAAGAGCGAAGGGGCCCAGATTTTTATAATTCAAATTGTTGTTGTGGTAAGGAAGGAAGATGCCGCTGCACTGCAGAATGCCTCACGGCGATACCAGGCAGCGGGATGAAGGTGGGTTCTTCCTGGGCCCCTTCGCCCTTAAAAAAAAAAGAATAAAGAAAAAGTCAGCATTAACAGTGACCGCCATAGAAACATAGACGGTTTCTGCAAATCCAGACTTGCTAATTTTGTATCGCATAAGGTTTTCGAAAAAGAGATGTCAAAATGTGAAGAAAACGCGAATGTCATAAGTCAAAATGAACTGAAAAGGTAGGGAATTAAATTTGAAAGAAATAAGTAGGTATATTTTGATAATTAAATATCGACGTCATCGAGAACTTTTTAAAATAACAAACCTTGTCAGAGATTTTATCATGTTTCCATACACTGCACACCTAATGTACCGAAAATTTACAGTGGTTGCACCTGCCAAATCATTGGTTGTAGGAATGACTCAAACAAAACTCCAACGTTGCAACTAGATCACAACAGCAACTATACTTTGTATCTGATCGTTTGTACCTTTGTCACCTATTAGGGTTGTTCCAACACGAAGAAAACACAGTTCAGGAATCGTGTTTTGTGATGGACCATGTGGTGTTTTTACCTGTTTTGGGTCGGGCCAAATAGTCGACCACCGCTGCTAATAGGTCTGAGTTGCTAGATAATCTGCAACTTTATTGTAGTAAACATTAACTTTATAGCAATAACCGCTAAAATACCAAGAACTTGCGCTCAGAATTCACGTGAAAATACTGGCTAAAATCTGTTTTTCACTTCTTATTTTTTTTTGTGGATGTAGAAACCTGCAATCCAATGCAGAATCGGCTTCTATCTCATACATGACTGTACAGGAACTAAAACAAACTTAGTGTTTAAGCGTTGCGACCTGACAGTTTGTTGGTAGCGATTTAAATGTCTCATTAGTCTAGGTGAAACTAAATATTTTACGTTCACGCGATTAGCACGGGCGTACTGAGCTTTGGGCTTTAATCAGCTACAAAAGTTTATTCGGAGGCCATCCGGAAGTTAACTAAGCGACAAACGTTCCTGGCGTATAAAAAGAAAAAGAGATCATGATAATTACTTTAACATAATTATTGGTATATGAGTGTAAATATTTTTAATCACTGGGGGTGGCTTTCCCTTAAATCTAATCCGCTTTTAGCTGAAAATGGTGCAATAACGATTTTAATATGTTCCCGACTTCATTTAGCACTTGCAGCTTCCCGACATTATTAAATTGTACAACTCCCAACGCCGACGAGGGATTATACAAGGAAAATGAAATAACCGCTGAGGAAAAAGTTCGTAAATTGCGTTGCCGAATTTCGCAAACTGACTTTTATTAGAAGCAATTCCGAATTTTTTTTGCGTCAAATTCAACCGTAATTTGAAATCCAAACTTTAAGAAACCATTTTTGCATCTCATTTTTGTGAATTGAGGTTTTTAATAACGAACAAGCCTATTACAAAAATCCAGTTGGAGCATTGTAAGTTCTCTGTGTTGCACTGCATTGTGATAAATATGGTCTTAATGGACCAGCCTTAAAACGCTCCAAGCTGTATTTACCGTAGATATCATACCGTGTCCGGCAGAAAGTGGACACTTATGGGAAACATTTTTATTATTAACTTATCAGAAAGTAGTATGTTAAATATTGAAAGACCGGAGTCGCGTATTCTTTTCACGAAACATTAAACGCTCAATGGTTTTTGAAATAGTGTTTATTAATAATGGTGTATATAATGGCGAAATATTAATGAAACAATTACCCTAAACCACTCTTGCGGACCCTTTAAATAAGGTTGGAACCTGGCGGAACCCCAACAAAAAAATATACAATGTCCTTTGCAAGGCATTTCGAGTATTCTTTTGCGTACAGAAAAACGTGTAACGTATTTCAAGTAACCAGATACAAGTCTATAAAGAAACGCAGTTCAATGATTAAATACTACTTACTACTGTGAAATTAAAGTATCTTCTGCTGTTTTTTTTTAAAATTCCCTGAAAATTAAGGTGAAACTGTTCTAATTTCACAGGAATATGTTTGTGGAATTGGTGAATCCTGTATAGAAATTTAGCTGGTATCCAATAACCAGCGATGTTACAGTTAGTTCTTCTTTTACAGCTGTTTTGGTAGTTCATTACATTCATTTTCAGTAACATTGCAGATATTTCTCTCTAGGTATAGACTTATTTGTTCTTTTTAGTTCCTTCAAGTATTACCAAAGGAAGTAAAAAGAAAATACGAATCAACAACTGCAAAAACGAAGAATACAAAAAGTACCTTTTACAAATAATTAAATAAATAAATTCATTAAAATATTTAAAAAAAAATCTGATGTGGCCAGACACATGACTTTATCATACTATATATAAAATTAATAGTTTAGCTGCATGAGACTCTATTTGATCGAGATCAGCCATCGGGTACACCGTCCAAATGACACTTACGTGTTAAAGTTTAGCTGCATGAGCAAATTCTATTTCTACGAGATCGGTCGTACTGCATGAAAACTAGTAGCCAGGATTTGTCAGATTTTTTGATTCTAATGACAGTAGGTAGTCTTGGTGTCAAACGCTAATGTTTTGACAATAACTTCTGTCAATATAAGCTGCGTTCGGATATTGTATTACACTTTTTACACCCAATAACAAGTAAGTGTCATTTGGACGGTGAACCCGGTGTCAACGGTGTACAATATCCGAACGCAGCTTAATTGACATAATATCTGTCTAGTTCTACTAGTTTTATTTTAATGCAGACATGGCCGATCTCGATCAAATAGAATCTCATGCAGCTAAACTATTAATTTTATGTATAGTGTGATAAAGTCATGTGCCTGGCCACATCAGCTTTTTTTTAAATTATTGAAAAAATAAATAAGTCTTTATGAAATATTTTAGTCGGAACAATAATTACGTTCTGAGAAAAAAAGTGTGGGAATAAACACCCAAGTAGAAGATATTTGTACACACTAATTGTATCTATAACAGATGATCTCTGTATTTTCTCTTAAAGTTTGTTAAATAAGAAAAAGCTTGATCATACATACACAATGTTGAAAGCTGAACTGATACAAGGTAATTTATAACTCGAGGTGAAAATTAAATGCAAAACATATCAAAGTATAAATAAAAATATGTGAAGCAATTTTAAATTTGTTTCATTGTCAACTTAATTTAATTATTTTTTGTTTAATTAAATGCAGTCACGAAATTTGAAATTACACTTTAGTTTCCTATCAGCATAATTTTCGGCTATAATTGCAAATCACTCTGGTTATTTATTGATTTTCTTTCTATCTTATCTGGAATGTAAGATCATATTGAAATCCACCAACTACAACTTGTCCTTCTCCTAAAGTACCATTATGAGCAGCAGATTTAAATTCTAGGTTTATTTTGTCACACATTTGGAAAGGCAAGAATGTTGAAAATAAATAATGTTAGAGTTTGACCAATAAGTTTGCCAGATTGTTGTTTTCTAGAGGTTATTTTGTTTTTATGTAACAGATAATTGTAAGTAATATTGTCAATTGAAGTTAATGAATAGTCTAGAATGGTTCGGTTAGAAGGGCTCCAAATCAAAATTATTCATGGATTGACCTTGTTTAATAACACTGAATAATGTGCCCATGAACCGGCGACCGCCACCGCTATTTGTTACCATTTTTTCGGGGAACCCCTGACGACATCTCGCGGAACCCCAGGGTTCCGCGCAACCACGGTTGGGAAACACTGCCCTAAATTATAAACGTTTGAGGCAATATGTTTTTCTTACAGGATGGCATACCCATTCACACAACAGCAGTATTGAGAAGGTGGTTGGATGAAGTTTTTTCTAACGGTTGGATGAGATGCTGCTCCACTAACCAAGGCCATTTAGAGACGTCCATCATTTAAAAAGTGTCATCGAAAATTGCGTGAATAACTTAGTTTCTCACATTTAAGAAGTGTGCATAGGAGATGGAGAGGTGGTCACGTTAAATGAAATGTTAAATAGTGTTTGTTGTCTTGTTCAAAATAATTAATTTTTGTTTCTGTTGTTCAATTTTCTTGTTTCTTTTCTAGTTGTTCAGTTAACTGGTAGATGGTGGGGTAAATATTTAACAATAAATTTCAAGTTTGGTTTAAATAAGTATGTATTATTTGTTCTTTAATAAAAACATAATTCTGTTATTGTTACTATTGCTTTTATGTTTGTAGAGTTTTAGTTTTTGAGTTTTTTACACATGTCTTTTTGTATTTAATACATTTTAACTTTCTAAATACACTTTTTGCAGGATATCTATCTTTAAAAATAAAGGCACGTTACTCCGTCGTTTTCATCATTGACAACAATGAACGAGATTTCTTATTTAAAACCATCTAATATTTCTAAACACAAATAATATTTTTTCATAGCTTTTAAAATAAGGGTACTTTAGTCTTAAGTGTTTTTCATAGGTTTGGCAACTTTCGGCCGGACATGCTTTATTTCATATATATTGTATATCATGTATACACATGACGATTGTTGTATTAAAGATATTCACAATGGCCATCCATGGCCGCTGGTCAAAGAAAAGTTCTTTGTTTACGATGGACGCCCCGCCGGCTAAACGGACGGTACAAAACAAAAATAAATTAAACAACATTCCAATGCTAAGATACAAAACTACGATTTCAGTTAAACACATTTTTTAATTTTGAGAATTAAAAAAAATGCTACCATATAGACAAAAACCGCAACAAATAATAAGAATAAATGAAGTACATGCTGTGTACATTTCAACTCAATCGGCCAAGCTGGAAATCCAATATCTTTGTTGTTCATTATAAAATTCCTGTCTTGATGTTGGGCGAGAATTTAGAAGGCCAAAACTAAAAAATAATATAAAATTTTGTTCAATTTTGTTTCAATGTGCCCGGCACCCTTAAAAGCAAAGCAGCGCTGAAGTATCTTCAATTATGTGAGATTTCTTTGTGTTTGAAAATTAACTGCATTATTCTGACCATTTGTTTGTTGACTGAGGCTGATGTTTTATTGTACCCAGCTTGTTCCTCAAGAAGTTTTAAATTAAAACGATACTTCGAATAAAAGGAATTTCCTTTAAATCGCCCATTGGCCGACTTTCCCACGTTCTTAATTACGTCAATTAGATTACATTTAGAAAAAAAATAAAATTTTAAAACATTTGGACTGTAGTATCATGCTTTGCAAATGAAAATTATGCATTCGGCGTCAAAATATTGACAAAATAGGTACTGTTCTGTAATTTAGAACTTATTTAAGAACTTATCATTAGCATTATCATATCATTTTATAGCATATGAACCGAAGAATCATAAAACCAAAAAATTGTCCCATTTAAAACTTATAATAAGAAAAGTGATTTGTAAAATTGTATAACTTTGTATCTTGAAAACAAAACTGTCTACAACAAGTAACGCATGCTGTACGAATGCCCGTTTTTCGTTTTTATTTGTAACACTGGACGAATGAAATTTGGCTGAGTGCTACTACAAAAATCTTTTGAAATATTATTGAAGTTAGTACTACTTAAGTTTTTCTGGAAATGACGTCATCTTTGTATTGTTAAATGGCACCCTATATTAGTGTTTTAATATTTTCAATCAAGAAGTCATTTTTTCAGTCCTACTTGGACACATCCCAATTACCCGACAAAAAACATTTTCCCGATTACAATGATACCAAATATTATTTATTGTAATAAGGCTACACTTTTAGATTTGCACATGAAAGACAAAACCATAAATTTTATTTGTTTGACGGAACATTGGTTGAAGGTAGATACAATTCATATAGAAAAGCTCACAAATTTCACATTGATAAATTCGTTTTGCCGTTCTGAAAATAGAGGCGGCGGCTGTGCAATTTATTCTGAGGAAACATTGTTGATGAAACCCGAGTCCATAAAGATTTTGCAGATTGAGAAACATTTCGAGTATTGTTGTTCAAGTTTTGTTATTGATGCAAAGAGTGTAGTGTGTATATGTATTTATAGGTCCCCATCAGGAAACATAAACATTTTTTTGTCCAATGTTGTTGAATTGTTGGAAGTGATACGCCGTAGGTTTAAGTACATTATTGTTTGTGGAGATTTTAATATCGATTTTGGTTCTGACAGTCCGAGCAGGCGAGATGTGTTAAATGTGTTTGAGAGTTTTAATTTGAAACCGTGTTTTTATGAGGCGACAAGGATGGGTAGATGCATTGACAATATTTTTAGCTCGTTGTGGACTGACGAGATTGAGTCGACAATTGGGGATCCGGGTATTTCAGACCATGCATCTTTGCTCTGCTGTATTAGAGTAGCGGGGCGGGATAGTAATAAACCTATAGTATTTAAGAGATTATTTAAAGATTACAATGTAGCTTCGTTTCTTGGCGATCTTCAGGGGGAGACATGGCAGGACGTTTATTCTGAGGTTGATGTGAACTTGAAGTACAATGCATTTTACTCTATAACTACTATTTTGAGAAACATTTCCCATTAACAGAAGTAAAACCGCGGAAGTCAAAATATCCATGGTACAATCGGGAAATAGAGGAAATAGCAGGTGATCTCCGCACCTTTCACGAGTTATGTAAGGCGATAAATCGACATGAGTTCTGGTCTGAATATTCTAGGAAAAAGAAAGAACTGAAACACGCGATGGATGAGGCCAAGAAACGATATTATGGAGCCAGGGTTAATGCATCGGAAAACAAATCTGCGACCATGTGGAAGATAATAAAGGATGAAACGGAACCAACTCCCAATGTTGTAATTCATGCCGTTGAGGGAGATGTACAGGTTCGGGACCAGATGTTAATATCATCAATGTTTGGTGATAAATTCTTTAATTCCGGTCAGATTGATCAAACTCCTGCAACAGGAAGTACCATAGTGGCAAATAGCCAACATAGCATTTTTCTCCACCCTGCTACTGAAAACGAGATAACCACTGCTCTATCTTTCATTCATCCTAAGTTCTCATGCGGGGAGGATGGCATACCACCCGCCATAATGAGGGCTTCATCTAATTTGATAGTTTATGTTATTACGCATTTGGTGAATTGTATGTTGGTACAGGGTGTATTTCCGGAGGAACTTAAAAATGCAATCGTCATACCAGTACATAAACAGGGTTCAAGGACGGATATAAATAACTATCGGCCGGTTTCGCTGTTGTCATGCTTCTCGAAGGTATTTGAGAGGATTATCTACAGCAGGCTACTCGAGTTTTTCAAATCCCACCGAGTAATTTCGGACACCCAGTATGGCTTCTTGCCCGGGGTCTCATGCGAGAAAGCTCTGTTTGCAGCTCTCACGAGGATATTGACATGTGTTGATGGACATTCACACGTTGCCGCATTATTTTTCGATATGTCGAAGGCTTTCGATTGCATTCAGCATGAACTATTGTTGTCGAAGCTAGAATCATACGGAGTTCGTGGGATTGCTCTGGATTTGATAGCATCTTACCTCCGAGATAG
This sequence comes from Aphodius sticticus, assembly GCA_963966075.1. NCBI lineage: Eukaryota > Metazoa > Arthropoda > Insecta > Coleoptera > Scarabaeidae > Aphodius > Aphodius sticticus. Next base: position 24,569,441 of record OZ014510.1, read on the forward strand.
ACAGCAGACAGTATGTGTAAACGGAGTGAGATCAAATTTTGCCTCTCCATTGACAGTTGGAGTCCCCCAGGGATCCATTCTTGGCCCTTTGCTATTTTTAATTTTTATGAACGACTTACCATCACACCTCGGTTTCGGAAGTCTTTATCAATTCGCGGATGACACGACGCTCGTAGTGAGCGACACGGACATATCTCGTCTTTCTGTGCTTCTGACTGAGGCTTACGATGGTATGTCTGAGTGGTGCACTGTAAATAGGATGATATTAAATAAGACAAAAACTAAAGTTATTAAATTTTCACAGGATGCACCTCATCAGTCGGTCCTAGTCAGAACAAGCATGGGATCCCTACCTCTTTGCGATGAGGTAAAGTTCCTTGGTGTATATATGGAGCGCTCATTGGGATGGGATAGCCATGTGAGGTATTTGCATAGGAGGTTGAGTAGAACATATTACGCGGTGTTTAAATTGAGAGATGTGTTGGATCGATCATCGGTCCGGGCATTTTACATGGCTTGTGTGCAGTCCGTCCTGAGCTATGGCATTGTATTATGGGGATCATCGCCTCAGATGGCCACTCTGTTTAGACTCCAGAAGCGGTTCTTAAGATGTATTCTACGCCTAGGTTTCCGAGAGTCATGCAGAGATCATTTTGGGGATTTTAAAATCCTTACGTTGCCTTGTTTGTATGTATATCGCTTGCTGTCTTACTGCAGAGCAAATTTGGGGCAGTTTCTAACAAACGCGGAAATTTCAACTTCTGTGAGGACGCGAAATGGGGGTAAGTTGTCTGTTCCTCGACATTCGTCAACCGTTTTTGAGAAGGGTCCATATTTTATGATGGTCAGAACTTATAATGCACTACCCAACCATATTCTACTTTCCACCTCTTTAAGTTTGTTTAAAAAAAGATTGAAGGAGTTTTTGATGGAAAAATCATTTTATTCAGTTGAAGAATACCTAGCTTACACGTCTCGCCGCTAACTAAGTATTATGTATTTTGTGTATTTGTTTATTCATATTGTATTTCCCAGGATTTTAACAGTGAGAATCGTCGCTTGATGTTTTTAAATGCTGGTTGAAACCGTTGACTCACTTTTTTTTTACACTCTTTTGTGTGTTTACTTATTACTATAGAAAACTTTGTAGAATGCGACAATTGTCAATATCTGTAACCAGATCACACGACAAATAAAGGATTATTATTATTATTATTATTATTATTGTGGTAAAAATCGTAACGTGGAAATGTCGTTTAAAGCAGAATAATCGAAAATAAAGTCAGCGTAGTGAACTATGGATGAAGTTGGTAACATCCGAATTTGACAGTTCCCTGTATTGCTCAATGCTCATAACTTTGACAGATTCTTATTATTTGAGATTATTGCATGGTATTTTCGGTTATTAATAATATTTATTAGTTATATTTATTGTTGTTCGTTGATATTTCTCTAGTTACTAATTATTATTCCTTACTAATTGTTAGTAGTTGATGATTTTTATTTAATTTGTTGTTTATTTTATGAATATTATTGTTTGATTTGCAATTTTAGAAATGATTCAGAACTAAATTTGTACTCAAGGTATGAGAAAGTATATAAGACCTAATACCTATAAGTACACCCGCGAAGAAAGTATTTCATGTCAAAAAACATGTTTAGAATTTTTTTTATTAAGTTTCGCCTAGATTCATACGGCTGGTGTACCTATAGCTTGAGTCGCCCGGTACAATAAAAACTATATTGGTTTTCATCTTAGTATGATGTCTTGCTTAGCATGCTCCTGAATGCATGTCCACGAGTTAAAAAAAACACCTTGCAATTTCTAAATAACTTTTACTATAATAGTACCTAGTGTACGATGCAGAGTTCTATTTAAAGTAATATAAGTAATAAATTAACCGTCTTTGTAGCTCTAATAGTAATCAAGTCGTTCAACGATAACTTTGGACAGCAAAGATTATTTCCTAAAATATCTGCATACCAGCAATGCTACGGTATAAGCTTAACGTTTTGATGCATACACTTTGCTACTACTTATTTATTTATGCAGTATTGTCGGAGATCTTCTTACTCAACAAAGCTCAGAAGAAGTCCGGGATGCCCTTATTCGGCGCTGCATTTAAATATTAAGGGGACTACATCATAAAATCTTTTTCCGTCTATGATACGACTGCATTGCTCAATTATTAAACTATAATGCAGCGGGAAGAAAAGAACTCGAGGGCTCTAGAGAAGCTTTGTTGAGTGGTCCTGGGGAAAATAATTAATGCAAGAGACCATAATTATATTTAACCAGTGTGTGCTTACACCAGTAATTACAACTAGGAGCCTGTCTGAAAATATAATTATTTTCTACTTGCGGCATAATCAAATTAGAAAACATACTATAACATCCAAGGAGTCGGGATCATATGAGAATTATTTTGAATAGTATTATAATTCATTTACAGAAAATGTTAATCTTTTATTAATCTGTTGGTCCTTATACAAGGTAGTTATGAAGTTCATGATAAGGGTTTTATTATAGCCAAAGTTTTTCGGAAAAAGGTTGTGTAGAAGTAAAAATTATATTTAAAGTAGAAATCACAGCTTCCTATATTAAAAAAAAAAACATGTTTCTTATTCTTCTAATAAATATCAGTTTATCAAATATAGTGATCATTTAAATTTTGACGAAAGAGAACTATACTAAATGTTTGATTAGTTAAAACACTGCACAATACATAGATGTCGCTAGATTTAGTAGAGCGTACATACATATTTCATTATTTATTGGCTAGCTTTTAGAGTGAGGCATTATGTATGTGTTTTAGAGTGAGGCATGATATACTGCTAAAAATATAGAGGCCATTTGGTGACAAGTTCTATACATCAAAACTTAAAAAAAAAGTTATAATAAATGTGTTCGGTGTTCGGAAATGCTTACAGATAAGAGTGTATATTTTTATACTCCCCACATTTAATGTGGTGAGGGTATATTGAGTTTGATACAACATTTGTAACACCTTTAAGGAGGCGTGGCAGATATAGACTTATATACAGTGTGTCCCCCAATGGACCTAACTATACCTATAATGGACGTAATTTTTAATTAGAACAAAAATGTTATAGGTAAAAGTTGTTTTATATTTAAATTTCTGCCCAGATATCAAATTTCAATGTTGTATTCTAGCTTTTATATTTTATTTATTTTTAACAAAGTAATTTAACAAAACATTACTCCACATGTTCCCTCCTACAGCTACACATTTTTCCAATCTTCTTCTAAACTATCGATATACCAAATCAATTGTTTCTTCATTTATTTCGTCTACTGCTTCCCTAATTTTTAATTTTAGAATGTCTACATTATCATGAAAATTATTCGCATACACCTTCTGTTTTAAATAACCCCACAGAAAAAAATCAAGCGGCGTTAAATCGGGTGAACGTGGTGGCCATCCTATAGGGCCGAATCGTCCAATCCACTTATTTGGAAAATGTCTGTCCTGAGTTGATATGCGCTATGAGCAGTGATAGTGTTGTGAACACCTGAGCTGTAAGTTGATTTCGCCCAAAGTAGGTAGCAAAACATTTTCCAAAATATCAAAATAAGTGTTTTGGTTTACAGTACCGTCAAAAGAGTATGGTGCAATTAATTTCTTGTAATAAATCCCACACCACATTCACTATTTTATATTTTTGAGAATTGGTTGTAATACGGAAATTTGGGTTTTCTTGAGACCAATATCTGCAATTATGTGAACTAACAACTCCGTTTGTGGTAAACGTCGCTTCGTCAGAGAAAATAATTTTTCTGTAGAAAAATCTATCGACCATAATTCGTTCTCCCATTAATAGTCAAAATTCTAATCGACGAGCATCATCTCCTTCTACTAAAGTGTGTGATTTGAAAAGATTCTTTGCAGGTGGCTTTTACTGACGTTCAAGCCTCGAGATCTTTGCCTCAATGATTCTTTTGGGCAAGTGTTCACGGCATCAATAGCTAACATAGCTCCTGCATCATCGTCGTCAGTTCGCTTTTCCTTCTTGATATTTTTCACGTCTCCTGTTGCATGAAATTTTTTAACCAATTCAAGAACACAATTGACAGAAACGTATACCTCAGGGTATTTTCTGTGAAAAACTTCAATAGCACGGAGGTACGATACCTCACCTATGCCGTAACACAGAAACTCGTGAATGGGCAAAATCGTTTTATCTTCAGCACGGCTGAAGATAATTTTCTTATTAGTTTTCATTGCTTATGAATGTCTTTTTCTTTTCTATAATCATCAGTTTCATCTCACTTGACATATGTCATGCATACTACTGTCACACGGATACCAATTAATAATGTATTATTATTAAATGCTTTTAAATGCCATAATTTTTTACGATTTTTTAATGAAACATATCGTGTGATAGCTGTGTATTCAGATAGAGATGATTAGGATGTATAGAGATGGTCGATATGTGGTCAATTGTAGAAATTTAAAAGATCTATCAATCTCAATCTAACCTTCATCGTCATAGGATCAATGTGAAGTAAGATAATGTCACAAACTATTTTGGTCATCTTTCGAAATCGATTTTTAGCAACATGTTCCTGCCTATGCAAGGACAATTGATACAAGTACTGCTTAAAACATGACAAGCGTTGGTTAAACACTGCTAACCATTACAGACCTTGGCCCATTATTGTTAGTTTCGATGTTAATTTGATATTTACTAAACGGGCTTGTATGGTTAGAGTACATAATCCGGAGTAGGTTTAAAATATTTTAATTATCCCAGCTCCATTAAACAAACTATGCATTTCATTATCTATGTAAATTAAATATAGAGATGTAGGGCAGCATGCGCTATTCAAATTTTTAAATTGCGATGCACATAACATTAATTAAAACTTTGAGATTATTTCTACACACTAGGATAACTGTAGTATAACCATGTCATGCGCCACGTATAACATAATTAAATAGATAATAACCAATTACAATAGTTTCATTTAGATCATTAGCATGTATTCTTTTATTAAGACAATGGTTACGAGTTCTATAATCAATCCTATTACGGTTGATCAGACGCAGAAGAGCCTTTATTGCTGATTACGGGTGGTTAGGGGCAAATTATATAAAGTTTCAAACCATCGAGCCAGCTTCTCCATCTCAGTTCGCGCCTGAATGTGAACGCTTGTCACAGACAGCACGTCAACTCGATATTACATCGTGCTTAGTAGAGAGAACGATACCTACGAATCCAAAACATGACGTTATCGATATAGCGCGGTGAATCCAACTGAAGATATATGTCGTCTTGATTTGATTATATCATATCTGAAAGGCTGAAGGCGAGAATTAATTTGTTATTTTCTGTCTATATAACAAAATTGAAAGCAATCATCAATCGAAGGAAATAATAGCCATTTATGACTGAACGTTTTATGATTAGGAAAGTTTCTGGCACGACTTGTCTCTCTACATCGTCTACGTCGTCAATCTTCTTTCCTAAATCCTAGAAATGACCTCGGAGAAGATCGTATTACTGTCTGGTTTATACTAAATTTCTCTTCTAGTAGTCCAAAAAATCAAAAATCCAAAAATCACGTTTTCTCAATCACAAAGTCGTTATGGTATTTTGAAGGTACAACAAATAAAGTAATCCTCCTCTAAACGTTTCTAAAATTGGTACTCTCACCTCAGATTTTATCAGTGGCTAACAATTATTAGGGATTCCAATCCCGGGATCTCCGGATGCCGACAAATAACACTTTTCAAATACATCCGGTTGACTAAGAATTGCCTACTTAGTTTGGTGTATTTTTACATATTCTCCAAATATTTTGCATTTGATATATATTTTTTTATTATTCATAAATGCATTACAATCTAGTCATAATTGACTAATGAGTAACTTAATTCTAACTTATTTTACTAGTTTAACTTAGCCTAACAGGCACCCATCGATCTCTCAGTTGGTCCTGGTATACTTGGCACGTTTTTCTTGCACACTACGTAACACACATTTGATATATAGCAACCTCTATAAATAATGTCAACATAGAAATATTTAAGAACCACCGCCAAAATGCGTATGATTACAAAGAATGTAGTAAACAAAAAATTTTCATTAAAATAATGTTCGATTCTCTTCTATAATTCTTTTAGCCCAGGCATATTAGGTTATATCCCTGAAAAAAAAATAAATCTGCAAATTGGTAATTACCTTCTATTTACTGCCCTGAACAACATACTATAAGTCCGAAAAAGTCCTGTGTCTGCATCATGCTTTTTTTTGAGTATTCTACCCTAAACCACAATCACTTGTCTGAAATCGCTCATAACTTCTTCAAACTCGGCATTGAATGACGCTTAGTCTGAATATGGCATTAAATTTCCAAATTAAAATGACAGAGCCAAAATGGCGGACGTTAATTAAAAATAAAAGAAACCTTCGGCCAAATCTAGTTTAGCATTATTGATTTCTATGGACCCTGAATCAAATTATGGCTTAAACATGGCAAAACTCAAACTGGCAGATCCAAAAGGCTGACCATAAAATTTGAATAAAGGGACAACTTTGATTTTTTTATTAAAAAATACGGCATTCATTTATTTTTTTATTAACGACACTATGCAATCAATTAATTCCGAATTGGCTACATATATTTACTAACATACCTCACGCATACCTCCCTCGACCAGGACGCTGCGTGGAAATCCGCGGTCTGTGGCTGTGATGATTTCTCCACTCAAGGTGTTCTGAAATAATCAAATGCCGTTGTATTCTATACACAAGTAGGTATCGCTTGTTTAACCAGAAATAAAAAAATATTTATATTTGAGGAAATGGTGACTTGTCAATGCAAAATTATGGATTTAGTTCATAAAATCGAAAATACTTTTAGCAATTATACAAAAAATACATAACGGATTGAGTTTCTCGTGCCATCAAGCGATAAAGCTTGACGATCTCATTAATTTTAATTAAAAGTTTCTATAAATGTGTATTCTGAGTATCAAAAAATAAGAAAAAAATAGAATTTATATTTTTAATAAACTTGATTTTCCCGAAAATACCCGTAATTTTCATTTTCTGATCGGCCATTTTGGATCCGCCATTTTGAATTTTGAATTGTTTATGCCAGTTTTGGATTCAGCGTCCTCAGAAACCTATACAAAAAACGCTATTAAACTGGATTTTTCAGAAAATACCTTAATTTAAAACACCTAAATGTCAAGTTTGAAGGAGTCATGAGCGACTTCACACAAGGTAGGGTAGTTTGGGGTAAAATACCCCAAGAAAGCATGACGCAGCCATAGGACTTTTTAGGACTTTTAGTATGTTGTTCAGGGCACTAAATAGAAGGTCAATTTGCAGATTTACTTTATTTTTTCAGGGTTTTGGTCGGATTTAGACTAAAATGACTGGGCTATTTATTTTAGGCGGCTCTAGGTGAGAATGGAGTTGTAAGACCGCTACAGTATACTATTATCAACGATGCTGCAAACTGAAATAATGAAATAATAATAAATGAAATGAAATAATGAAATTTTTATTTCCCCATTTTTAAACACAAATTACATACAACAAAAAACTAGGAAATTAACTAACTGATTCCGGTCCGTAGCTTCGGTGTCATTGCTTTTATATGGAATTTGGTAATAAGTTATCACTGATCATGCTTTTGATATTTGGTGTAGCCAGTTTTACACCGTACCGAAATCACGCCACAATGGAAGTGCTGTTTCCGCTAAAATCATGACGTATGCACTTCTGAGGAAGCAACTGCCACTCGAGCCTGTTTGTTCGACCTGGCCTCAATTATACAATTTTATTATTTATTGTTCTTAAAATTTACTTTATAACTATTTTTACTACTTTTAACCGGTTTAATGTGACTGATTTTTTGAATATCTTTCGCAGTCACGTGGTTATCAAAATGGAGGAAGAATGACGACACACAAAGCCGATCTAAACTGTAACAACAAAACTAATGTATAGTGACAATTGTTACTATAAGATAGCAAGGCGTGTCCATAATCGTGATTACACGATAGTACAAGGGATAGCAATAGCCCATGTCTGAAATTGTGTTTGTATATGACGTACATGAAACATGCATGTTGTAACTAGTATGCAACGATATGCGTTCTCGGTAAGGTTCTAGGAACATGAAATTTGAATGTACATATATGTTATAATGTATCCACCCACTAAGGAAGGATTTTTGATAATTGCTTCTGTAAAAGGGTGAACATACGGAGTCATTTCTTAATAGAAAATGGTATATCTCATCATAAGCTTTAAATATAAAGCAACCCCTGTTTGAACATTATCCGATAATTCAGTTAACTGACGTGCAAAAATGGTTGTGACGTATATATGAACGTGTTGTTAAGGAATGTGGAAAAGGTCTTTAGTTGTTTATAAAGGTAGGCATTGCTCAAAAATATTTTACGGATCTGAAATTTGAAACTTAGATTTTCCTTTAAGCGAAACATATTTTATCGTTCGCAAAAAAATATAGCCGGGGCGGCGCGTTGAAAAATGGGTGGTGTTTGTTTCCATGGCCGTACCTATACGTCTATACTTTAAATATAAGGAAACACGTGTTTTGACTGAAAAAATATGCAGCTGATTTAACAATGCACGATTTTATTAATGAATATCGGCGTTATACAGTGAGTGTCATGGGACGTTGGATTATACGGGTACTTTTTATGGATACTTTTGTTATTATTAGAGGTATAAAGTCGCTTAATAGACAAAATAGTGCAGATTTATGTCCTCTCTAATTATCCACCGAGAAAACAGTTGAATACCTCTCCTAATGGAGAGTTATTTTCAATAAACTAAAACACGTAATTTTTTAATGTGGTCATAAAAATTTTATTTGTTGTTAATCAAGACACCTGTAGGATGATATCCTACAAAAAATTTTTACGTACAATTAAATTATGTCAATTTGAAATTTATTTCGCCAATGATTTTTGTTTGCATTTTTTTTTCAACCGTGTTAAACATTGTATCCAGCCGGTCATTGATGGTATTAATCAGATTTACTGAACATAGCAAAATCTCCGATAATACTTTTCCAAACCCAAATTATATTTTCCACGGCACCATACGATCTTTCGAAATTTTCAGTAAATTTACATGTCCCCCATATTCAGTGTTTGCATTCTCAGTTGAATTTAATTCCGGCCAGTGTTCGTCAACTCGGTGATGAAAAACGTGGGCGAATTCATCAGGCAATGGATAGCAACTGAAAAACGTTTCATAGAAGTGACCATTCTGTGAATTCGTCCGCAGATTAGTAGCGCGGTTGTTGGATCGCTTGATCGGTTTGTTACTTTGTTTTGACCTGTGATCATACCACCAAACTGTAAAGTGAACTATATAAGTTATCAGAAAATTTAATTTATAAGTCGTGGATAAACGTCGTATTTAAGGCTCCAGTATCCCGCATTCAAAACGATGAGTTGCCGTTCTTTTCTCCAGAGCTTCAAACAAAGTTTTACTAGATGTAGGTGGCGACAACTACCAAATCTCGAATTATCCCGTATATTTTTTCGGCAAGAACCCACCCCACCACAAATATCTAACCGTATACAATTTCTTGTAACCATGACAACCACGGAGAATACCAAGGAAAGGTTACCTTCTTCCAAGAATACTATATCCTTACCAGGATTGCTTACCCTATCTTTCAATGTTAACAGCGCTATGACGTCAAATGCGTTCATTGTCAAATTGTCGGGACACACGAAGCAATGATCGGACGATTTCGCCGAGTTGGCCTACCGGGTAAACCGGGTTGCCTACCCAGATTTGTTTAAACTGTCACACTTTACACGTAAAAACGCGGGGATTTCAAACAGACCAACAGTGGTGCAATAATCAATGTTGTGGTTATGTTTGTTTGAAACGTCAAAAGCAGACACACTTGACACTTAAAAGTGCGGGAATTTCAAACAGACCAAATCAAAGCGCGATAATACACGTTGTGATTGTCATTATCTGAAACGTCAAAAGCAGACCTTGAAAAAACACATTAGACATTTGAAGCTTGAAATGTTTGTATTGCGGTAACCCAGGGATGATGACGTGAAATGCGTTCATTGTCAAAACCCTAAAAACATCGATTGAGCAATCCTTGTAAGAATCTATATTCTTGATCTTCTTCTTGTCAATATAGGGTTATGTTCGTTATTGTAAGCAGTACTTTTCGAGAGCGATTTATTTATGAGTGTGTCTCTCTGAATGCATATTGATCGATTATTTGTTTATTGGGAATTTATTGATAGGTACGTACACAATTTCACTGGTTTTCATATTTTCTAATTATATATTGTTTAAGGTGCTCCATTTCCATATAGATCTTTACGTTTGTGACATTTTACGCTGATTACAATAACAGATTTTTAAACTATTATTCCTACAGCTTATATTTATAACAAAAAAAAAACAAATTTAAACGACCTTCAAATGCAAATAGGACGATAGCTACGATTTATATTTTTTAACACAAAAACTCAAACACAAAGTGTTACGTTATGTGTTAACGTCTTGTTTTCGGTATTACCAATTTTTAATGTACTTTAGGTCATATCTAAATAAATTATTTATGTTGTATTTACATTTTCAATTTAAAGCAGCGCCATCTATCTACATACCGTTGAACTATTGCTCTCCAGAGACTAAAGACTAAAGCTCCCCAGAATTTATTCTAGTTACGTTCATACGCCAGTAAGGCCAAAAAGTATTTCTATATTTGTAGTTTAGTTTTTTTAACAATAAAATTTGCAAGTATAATTTGTATAAATATTGAAACTCTTCGTGGACGCAGTTGCGTAAGGACCTATTCTATCGAATAGTTGTTATAGTTTCACAATTTAAACAATAATTATTGTGTGGGGTATCGGCGCGTTTTCGCTATCATAGTAAAATATTATACAAGTGAATTCTTTCCATGATATTTTTGCTATCGTTTGAAGAAATTACCATTAAATTTAATGTAAGAATTGAGATTTTGAAAGCGGGATAATCCGCCGTGCTCATGGGCTCGTTTGGGGAGCGTTTTAGTTTGTCTTTAATAAAACATGGCCACATTCGCGGCGAAAAGGGCGAAAATGCTTCAGTACGGTGTCGGTTGTTGTGCAAACAGCTAAAAGCTGAAAGCGCGTACTCCCAGGGCCCATATATCTTATTCATAAAGAGGGCCCCGGTACACGAGTGTATTCGTTATCTCGACTTCCACTTCATCGAACTTCAAGAGGGAATCCGAGTCGGCGTCCGCGGCAGCCTACTGCCATCCGTGGCATGGAATAAAATCGTCTACAGATGTTACAATCAGCGTTCCCTCGGTGCTTCGTGCCGTACGTTGGACCGGTGATATATTGCGCGAGACTTTTGGACCGGCCGGGCATTCCAGGGATTCTACTTACAAAGTGCTACCCGGATCGCAAATAAATTGAAATTGTTACGCGACAGAGATCAGAAACTACTCCGAATTGTGCGACCACTCCCCGGATGCAAATTGGCACAAATATGAATTTTTATTTCGACGGAAACTAGAGTTATTTCGTCAGATATGTATGTTGTGTCCTTTCAACAACCAAACGTCTATAGTTTGGCTGTTGAAAGGAGCGGACCGGCTTGTTGTGCCTACGAGTACCTACCTTATATTCCTGTTTCTTTCTGACTTGTGACACAATCCAACTAACTAAAGATAGTGTAATATTTCTCATGTATGTAAAAAAATCTGTTATACATCACTTCACCTGTACGATATTTCACAAGTGAAACGGCACAGGCTCAATGATAATTTTCAGAAACATAACATGTGTACCTCAACACCGTTCGCCGTTCTGGTTTCGTGTTCAGACATCGTGTTGTGTGCTGGACCAGTTATGTTACGCTCAACAACTCAATGAAAAAAGTAGCGCTGACACAACTGGTCAAACACATACCGTACCTCAACTTTGTGTTGCAACATACCTTGTATAATCAATGTTTTGAGTTGGGTTGCCTACATAAGGACTAAACAACAGCGACATCAGTATCAAACGCTTGAACTAAAGAACATAATAATGTTGTAAAACCACTACACGATCATAATTCATTTTGTATGGTTGAATATACTGTTAGTTGCAGAAGAACATGGTGATTTTTATATCTATTTTATCTTCATGGTATGTACTTTTTGCGGTTATTTGATACTTACAAATCAGCAATTTATTTATAAGATAACTAGAGTGATACCAAAACGCTATAACACTACAAGGCCGGTAAGTGTTGTTATTAAATTTAGCTGTTTGTATTCTATTTAACAAATAGCCTTGATTTCACCACGGAATATGTGGGCCATAATGACCCATAATATATTTTTTTTACTTTTTAAAATAAGTAAATTTTTTAAAACGTAATTTAAAACGTAGAATGTTATACCGTTGATTGTCAATGGATATAGGTAGTCAGCCATGGGTTAGTTGGGGCCTTGACATCCAGAGGGCAGGGTTTTCCGCAAGATTCATTCACAAATTATAGCGTTTTCGACTTATACACTTTTAAGCACGCACTCGGTGCGAACTGGCTGAGTCCGAGCCTAAATATATAATAAATATATAAGACGAAAAGGCTATAATTTGTATATGAATCTTGCTCAAAACCCTGCCCTCTGGGTGTCAAGGCCCGAACTAACCCATGGCTGACTATCTATATTCGTTGACAATCAACGGTTATACGATACACGTCCGGTAGGTCTTGTAACACTACTCGTTTACATATTCCAGACTCGTACTGTTACAAGTCGCCTACCGGACTTATAACGCAGATAACTAATAATGTGTAGTAATAACGTGTATAATGCATAATACATTCATAACGAAAGTGGCAAGATCTATGTCAATAACAGAATATATTATTTTCAAAACGGTTTTTTGGAAAATAATTTTGAATATCGTGTGATAAAGAAAGTAACTCAGTTGTGTAATGAGCTGAACAGAGACAGCGAACGATTTATTACGTCATCTGGTAGTAAACTGGACTTCTGGCTCGGACACGAATATGATATAATATATGATATAATTGTCAAAACCATACCTAACTTTTTACTTTATCATACGTAGTATGTAAAGTATTGTAATCGTGCCAAAAATTTTTTTTGAGATTTTAGCGGAAATATGTCTTTTTGGGTCTCCTGAACATTTTTGACCAAGGTACAAAAAAATGTCTGTGTGTGTGTGTGGATGTGGGTGTGTGTGTGTGTGTGTGTGTGTGTGTGTGTGTGTGTGTGTGTGTGTGTGTGTGTGTGTGTGTGTGTGTGTGTGTACCCGTTTTTTGTGGCGACGATTCCGGAGAAACTACTAAAGGTATCGGGACGAAATTTCATATTTAGAAGTTTCATGACCAAACTTAGAGCTGAAAAGCTTTCTGTTGAAAAGGGTCCAAAGGAACTGGAGGTTTAGTCTTAGCATTTTTCAAAGATTTTGCAAATAAGTCGCCATTCCTGGAAATTTGTCGAAATAGTTAAATAATAAATTAAAGAAGAGGAAATTCCGAATAATTTATGATTATGACAGTAGTTAGAGTAGTTAGTGTCAAACGCTAATATTTTGACACAATATAAGCTGCGTTCGTATATTGCACACCGTTACACTTTTTACACCCAATAACACGTAAGTATCATTGTGACGGTGTACCCGATGTCAACGCAGTACAATATCCGAACGCAGCTTTAATAGACATATCTGCCTAGTTCTACTAATTTTATTTTAATGCAGACATGGCCGATCTCGATCAAATAGAATCTCATGCAGCTAAACTATTAATTTAATATATAGTATGATAAAGTCATGTGCCTGGCCACATCAGATTTTTTTTAGATTCAGCGCCAAATTCTTTGATCAATGAGGAGTTTATGATTAAAATACAAACAAGAATGTATCTGAGAGAGAGAAATTAGACAATATAAAATGTAAAGAAAAACATATAGAAAGATCAAAGTACCTTAACTTTATTTGGAATTGCATTAAACCTGCTGGATTTTTATTAAATGAGGTTACAACTTCTCAATCAAATAATGTACAATTTCTATAGTTACGCAAAAGTACATAATAAATTTTGCATTATGTAAAGAAAAGGGATTGCTACTATCCGTCAACACGCAAAAATTCTTTTGTTTTGATTACAAAACGCGTAACGTGCTGCTTGTTATGTTTGAACGTTAATGTGCTGTCAGTTAACGTTATACTTTTTCTTAACTTGTTTGTTTTACGTCGGTCTATTTCCGCAACTTAGGCCAATCACCGACGCTGAGGGCAGGCTACACACACCCAGGAATTTGGTCGAACTGAAGGAATTCCAACCTCCAGTAAGAGTTCTTTAACGTGCACGTCGCATCATGACAGCACACGGGGCCACATTCCCTGCCTAAAATACCAGGACAGTCGATTTTTGCCAACGTTATACTTAATCAGCCGTTATTTCGATAACGTTCTTGTGTCGATCATACCAACCCGGCGAAAACGTTATGTGATCGTATAAAGTCCACGTTATGCATAACATTTTAGTCACATCATAAAGCTGATTGGCTCTATCCTAAAAGGTGGGATGTGTCATTTTGACAAGTTTGAAATTATTGCTTTTGTCGACATAGTTGTAATTGACCATTCTGTCTGTGGGACATGTATAGTATCAAGTGAGGATTTGTCGGTAATTAAGTTCGTTTACTTCCACTTAACAAAACGTACGAAAAAATAGACACTAGTAAAAGTTGAATTCAATGTTCCATTGAATGAAATGTGCCCGTTTACATTTACTTAACATACAAAAACTTAACGTACGGTGCACATGCCACCTTTCGCAGTAGAATCGTAACCCCACCTGCCCTTTGTCAACTCGATCGCACTATACTAGCCCAGTATTCATCTGCTGTACTATTTACAGTTTGAAATAATGTGAGAATAATCATCATAATCAACCCTAGCCATGGAATATTAAAGCAATAATAATTGTAAATTTTCTATTATGTACCATATTACCGGCTCCTCCACCATTACGAACAGGTGTTCACCGATACGATAATATAAAATATGAAAGAAGACGATCGAATGTAATATTAGCTATTTTATGTGCTTTTACATGACGTTTTATTTGTGATTTACTAACACAAGCTTTTGATAAGGTTTGGCACGAAGCATTAAGGCACGCACTCATTGATATGCTACCATAAAATACGTCGAGCTACAAATACATATATCAGATAGTCTATTCAGGATAATAGCATAGGTCGATACTCGAATACTCGAATCTAAAGTAAACGCATCGTAATCCCTTTTTTTCGGAACGGTGGGTGGGGTTAGCGGGGAGAAATCCTAAAACTAAACTAAAACTAAAACCCCTCCACAAATTCTACTACTAGCGGCTAATCTGACCCGTCTTTGTTATAATCCTCTAGGGCCTTTGTGGTGTTTTACACCTCGACGATTTTGTTAAGTGCTATGCCATTTTTAGGTTTTTGTCAAGTTGTACCTCTAGATTGCACAGATATGGTGAGGATACGATAGACTACGAGCACAACTTGACCTGGAATGTTGTGATGGTTCCTTCTGCACTAAAATCTACCATGTCGCTTTTTATGGGTTACCCACCAGTTGATCAAGTTCGTAGGTCTTCTTGAAAGGTTGTCAGGTTGTGTTCCTTGGCTAGAATCGCAAGGTCGCCACAGTGGTTGAAAATGCGAAGCTAGCCGTTCAAAATTATTGTAGCGCTATGGTCTAATTTTATCCAAAGTGACATGAACATGTTCTTAGATAACCAAATGACTCAAAACCAATCAGTTTGCCGCTCTGGAAAATTTAGATGACGTACAGTAAGGGGCCAAAGTCCGATGTGGATTTTGGACTTTAGGGAATTTTTAATTTCCGCATCAATTCTCGACTGTCGTGTTGAACAATTTGTTACTAAGTGATTGTGAATGTTGTTGGTGTAACCTTTGATATTGCCGGATTATCTGAGGATGAGCCTTGATTTTATATTAAATATTCATTATTAAAAATTTGGAAATTTAGTTAAGCTCACAGTTTTTTGCAATAACTAGATGCAAATTTTGCAAAATTTTCCTGATTGCTTACTTACTGCTTACTAGTTACATGACCACGTAGATATGATTGTCATAATATGTCATATTTGCTTTAAATATTTTCTTTTAGTGTCGACTGGCGGAATCGCGTATTGGGGGTTACTAGGTTCGTCGACATAAACATATATGCCTGTTTCTTAGTTGTATGACGGCATAGAGGCTCAGGAACTACAGGTAATAGTTTTGTATTTAGTTATAGAGAAGGCAAGTGATATTATATCGATAGTCAATGATTTAGCGCATCTGACGATGGCGATTGTAAGCCTTTGTCAGTTTTGGACAGTCAATTGAAAAAAAATATTTTTTCCATAATCTGGTATCATATGGTTTATTTCGTATATGGTTTATTTCGTAAACCATATGATTGAGTAAGATTTCTTTCCAACGAAAGATGTTTAATTTTTAAATATCTATCCAATGATATCGCACACGACCTAGGTTTTATTTTGAAATTCTAAAACCGAGTGCAGTTACGACTACTTCCGGTACGTTCCGGAAATGAAGATTGTTATAATTGAAGTCTTAAAGATGGCTTATTTTATGTTAGTTTCTTCCCGAATCTCTGTGACGTCATATACCAAATGCCTTGGATCAAACTGGCTATATTTACAGATATAATAACATTATACGAACCCATTGTATCTAGAGTTTTTTAAACATTTTATACGTATTTGCAGGTGTAATATTATCATATGCACATGGTTTCAGAATTTTAACACAAACTTTATTTCTCAATTTTTCTCTAGATCTTTTTATCTATTTTTCTTATATTCATAGGTGCAGTATGATTATACTCACTAGGTTACAGAACTTTAAAACTAAATTTATATCTAAACCACCCCCAAAACCCACCCCGTAAGGGCTAGATATTTTTAACTATTTTTCCTGTGTTTGCAGATATAAAATTATCATACTCACAAGATTTCAGAATGTTCACGCCAAACATATGTTTCAACCCCTTTAAAACATCCCCTATTTTTACACCTATCTAACAACTATTTTAGGTTCATTTACAGAAAAAAATTATTTCGATCAGCTAAAAGTTGAAAATGACCACTGTGGGTTCACATGTGGGTCTGCATAGGCAATTACTTCCGTATTTCAGAATTTTGTAATCACCAGCACGCCGTCGTATCATATTGACGACGTGCTTTAAGATCATCTATCGCAGTAATAGTAATATACAAGTTAAACGTGGTATGCAAATATATATTAAATATATATTATATATTAAATATATATTATATTATATATATTATTATTATTATATATTATAATATATATTCTTTTTATGAAATTTTAATTAAGTTTGCCCTGAAACATTTTGTTATATTGGTTTAGAAAAGAAACAAATTCGGACCGATACATAAATCTTTCCTTATCAATTGAATAAAAAACTAATAACGTAAAAAATATAATAGAAAGAATTTCCAACTGTAAATTTAAAGTTTTTTTCCACAAGCTTACTGATAGATGTTATTTTATTTCAGATCCAGCTTTTGTGCCTCTGAAGTTTGGAGATACTCGTTGTCAAAGGCAATGACGGACTACTGCGGCTGCAAGTGTGTATTTCCCAGAATGTTGAGGATCAGAAATGGTGGTGATATAAGAAAATATGCAAGTCTATTTAACTCTATCGGTTTATAATTTCAAAACAAGAAGAGTGTCAAAATAATCACGTATTAATCTAATACTAACTTATACACATCAACAGGTAGTTCACCCTGTATTGATTAAACCAACCGTACTTCTGGATCGAATAAAAGTGATAAAACTGAACCAAGATGCAAAATTCCCATTTGATACATTTGTGGAAAATATAAACTACAGAGAAAATACCATTAAGGTTATGTCTCACCGAAACAATTGGTAAATCCTCTGTCGCTATCAACAAATACACGAAATAGAGTATCTCATCTACAGCAAAGCAGACAGTAAAGTTGAAGTGATTACGGTAACCGAAACATTATCAGTTTAGAAATGAACACAAATTTCGTTCTTTAGAAAATTGTTAAACAATATAGAGCAGATGCCGGACTAATTCCTGTTAGTGACACTAAAATAAATTGTACTACTAGCTTAAGTAAATTAGCCGTGAACTTGGTTGATACCCAAGAGTAACTCAAGCAACAAAACGAAAAACTCGAGCAACAGAAGACATTATAAATTGTGGAAATAGTAAGTCGATTGCACACGATTGAGTTCATACTATTGAGCAAACAAGAGGGGAATTTCACATTCCATTACGAAGCCATTAAATCGCCAGGTTAATGGTAAAAGACACTAACATGTTGTTATTTTCTTAAAACAAGTTAATTGTTGTCAATGGTTTATGTAAGCCCTCTAAAATCAATTTATTTGCTGGAAATATCATTATACCGGGTGACCCACGGCATAGGTACTTCCGTTTATTTTTTTTTGTTTATAAAGCTGGACGAATGAAAGGGAAAGTGTTAATAGACAAAAAATGCAATTCTATAGGATACTCTTTAGGATACATATTCATTGAAATTTTAAATGGCACCCTATATTCTTTGTGTGATATTTTCAATCAGGGTGACATTCTGAACACAAAAACATATCGATCATCAATTTTTAGCACCAAATCTAGGTGGTCAAATAATCTAGGTGGCTATGAATTGATGAAAATAATCGAAAATTGTCAAATAAACACTAACTAAATCGATTTTGGCCGACATTGCGTTACTGGCGCGGTCTAGCGTGATTGAATTGTTTTTTGGCCAGTGAGTCATTTTTTTCCACGGATACCCAATGGCCACACCTTGATCATTCGATAGAAAACATCTTTCCAATTACAATGGTACCAAATTCTTGATATTTTGTTGAAATTCGTAGCATACAAATGTTGTTAGAAGCAAGGAAATCGAAAAAATATATTGACGTAATGATCAAAGTCAGCGTACAAGTCAAAGCAAGTCAAAGTCACTCAATGGACTATTCGAAGGAAGTACCCTGATTATTCGAGGAAAAACATTTTTCCGTCACAATGATACCAAATGCTTGATATTTTGTTAATAAACGTAGCGTGAAAATGACGTTTAAGGGTACTTCCTTCGAGTAGTTCATTGAGTGACTGACTTAGATTAATACACAGAAAAGTTATTTTTGCGTTGCCTTGGTGATAAAAATCGACGATCGATACGTATTTGTGTACAGAATGTCATCCTGATTGAAAATATCACACAAAGAATATAGAGTGCTATTTAAAATTTCAATGGTTACGTCATTTCCGGAAAAACCGGAAGTCATACTAACCTTAAGAGTATCCCAAAGAATGGCATTTTTTGTCTATTAACACTTTCCTAATTTTCATTCGTCCAGCTTTATAAACCAAAACAAATAAACGGGAGTACCTATGGCGTGGGCCACCCTGTGTTTATCAATATCCCTTTTTTAAGTCTTGTTTTCCTAATAATTCGTGATGTTAGTTAATGGCTTTTATCTTTAAGCCACCAAATGTTAGTGTTAAGCTAGAAACTTAGATATGATATTTCCTAGTTGTTGTCGGAGTTGTTGAATGTTAAAATGATAATCTACGAATAAAACACTAATTGTTAAGTATTTGTGAATTAGTTTAGGAACGTGTCACCTATTTCTTATAGTCATGTTATGTGAACTAACATGGTTTATATTAAGTGTTCAAGTTTTACGAGTTTTTAACTCAAAATGTCTTTCTGTCATTGGATGTGTAAATAATATGCGTTTTCTTTGGCGCCACAGCTATATTTGCGGGACAAAGTGTCAGTATCACTATCAGGTGTAAAGTGTTCAGTACCATCTACGTTGTAGTAAATAAAAAAAATGATTTCAATGCTTATTATTTCATATACAAAGCATATTAACACCATACGCATCTTTTTTACGTTAACTGCATTTCCTTCATAAGCTAGTATATTTAAATATTCTTAATGTTCTTATGTTTAATTTGCGTTCCGTAAAATACATTCTTCTTCATTCACATGGTGTATAATTAGTTTTGCTAAGCATAATAGTTTTGCAAATATTGATGCAAACATAGGTAGACTAGTCCTAACTTTGGGAAAGACGTTAGGTACTCGTCAAAATGTAGCATCAATTTTTACGTTGAGAATATTGGGATCAATTGAGCAGCATATTGTAGAGAATAAAGACTTTGTAATAGAGAACAAGATAACCTGACCAAGTTCGATAATTACTTGACACGGTGTTTCAAACTTACACTAATAGGCTATTTTGGTTCTTCCGGTAGAACAAGCTTTAAGACTTGCAAGGAATGTCTCCATGCTTCACTGAAGTTGATGATAACAAATCAATGGTGACTGTTTGAGTGATTCTTTTAATTTGAGTGGCAGTTGTCCAATATTCAGAAGGCATTCAATAATCGAAATGAATCTTACAAAGTAGTGTAAAAATTAATCAAAATTGATGAAAGATTGCAAAAGATATTAAATATCAACGGTAAAATTGAGTTTTACTTTTAAAGTATGCTCTTCGTTTGTGGGTAAGGGCATGATTGTAACAATGGCGGAGATCGCAATAATACTCTTTATGAACAGTCAATTTTGTACGCTTGTATTTACGCCAAGCGGAGCTCATCATATTTTTTTATCATTCTTAGCATATCTGTGAACCAGGGTTCAGTAGGTTTGCGGCGATGTGAAGACTTGGTCTTTGATTAACTTCATTACCTCTTTTAATCACCGAGATATAACAACAATAGTAATGACAAGACCAAACACTTCATAACTTGTGCTTGTCCTGCTTGTCTTAAAAAAACATGTATGGCGAGTAGTCTCAATTGTGAATTTAAAATTGCTGTCCGAAAGTCACCATTCCATGACCTAATTGTTGAAAATTACTGTTGTTGAGCATGATATATCCTACCACTAGTCTATTAAACAAATGTTTGCTGATTAATAGTTCAGAGTTATCTCAGCGGAATGCGGTGTGTATGGCAGTGCCGGTTCAATTTTCTAATGGCTGACCATTTTGAGCCAGTTGACACATCAATTTGAGATAATGGTGTAATTTAGGTAGCTAACGCTTTCCAATAATAAAGTGTGTACCTACTACATATTTTAATTTAATATTTTCTCATTAGTTTCTAATGTTTTCTTCTACGTTTACACATTTCTTATAAGCGTTTATTCTCTTCCAGTATTCTGTCCCACCGCCAACGGTGGAATTACTTTTTCATATATGTAGTGATATAAACCAAGGGCCGGATAAAGCGCAACAACCGGACCAGGTATTCTCGATTTTACAAATTTTCGGGCAAGTATTACTACTGCCAGATATTAGCGTTTTTAAGATTAGCCTTACCTCCCTCGAAAATTTGAATAATAAGTGGAAATTGTATCATAAGGTAAAAAAGTATTTTGCAGATTTCATTATGGCTGCTAATTATTTTTTTTCAGGATATATTTAGGGATCAATTATTGCCACATTTTCTTACCATCTTACTCGAAACACTGTTGAACAAGTCCCACAATCTTTTAACCGATGACTTACATCTGGCAATATACAATATGGCATTGGTTAATTTCAGTGGATTTTTCAGCGACTTTTATACACACCTTTTTGCAAGGGAGGGCTGACATATTACCGCAACAAGAGGATAGGCTTAAAAGAAATTACAAGCATGATACAGTAAGATAATTTTGCCTACACTTCCAACATGCAATAAAAATCTCTGTCATCAATTTTTGAACCTATGTCTATGTTTACTAATGTTGAGTAATGTTCACTTTTTAGCTTGAAAATCATTAAACAATAAATGCCAAAAAACTATTGTTTTAACATCTTTAGCACTGATTTTCTCAAATACCTACAAGTTACTATTATTGCCCTCAGATACTGGCGCTTTATTCTACAATTAGGGTATTTGACTGTATTAAAAATATGGCTTGTATTATAGTCATCGTAATAGATTACAGTTTAAGAAAACTATTTGTTATTACTTTTCAAAAAAAATATGATTTATTATTAAAAAAGAAATTAAAATTGAATTTTATTCACGTCCTATCACGTGATTGAAAACGCTCTGTAATTGGCTCAGTCTCCAGTGACATCATTCGTTAGTACGCTTAAGAGCGCGTTCGGTTTGTCAGGGTAGGGTATGGGGAGAGCAATGCTCAGATAACCTGGGTCGGCTGTCTCTCTCTTATATGAAGATAAACGCCGTATGACGTTAGTGCGCCTATTATGCAGCGCGCCACGCTCACCGTTCTAGTCAGTTTTACTTATGTCGAAGTAATCTTCACAACAAAAAACACTTGTATTGGCCGCTATTTATTTCATTTGGATTTCTACGAGCCAACCACTTTCTTCGCAGTTTCAAATCTTGCGGAACAGCTACAAATAGTTTATCCGGAGTTTTTATTGACCTATTTCTGCCTTGTGGATTTATACACCATTTCTAACCCATTTTTTCCAGCAGTTCGAAAATGTCAACAATGTCCGTACGAGATAAAAAATAAGTAAATTCAGGTTAAGTACGCATATCGATATCGAATCAACTTGTCGACACCTCCGAAGCTGTCGTTAAATTTAGCGACATGTTGGAAAGTCGTGACGTCAGTCGATATCGACCAAAGCGGTAGCATACGACTATCGATATCGCTAAGTGTTCGATATGGCGTATTGCGATATCGCTAAGTGCTGCAGAATAAGGATCCATCAGATACTACAGAAATTGTTTCTTTGGTTGTTATTTTGTGTTGTTGACCTGTGTAGTATTGGTCTATTAATCTAAAACAATACGATCACCCTAACTGCCGTGATTTTCCGATAGCCCATCAACATGTTAGCTTGGTATATCGTTATGGAGAGCCGTCTCCATGCCATCAACGCCATCAACAGTCCCCCAATACAGAAAAAAAAGCCGCTCGTATTAATTGCGAAGCTTCACAGAAGAAGCTGAAAGCTGAACAAAGGCCGTAATGTCTATATTATGGAGGGCCAAAATGCATCTCGGCCGTAGATTTTACGTTGAGCCCTATTAATATGAAATATTACTGGATCGATAAATAATATCGGGACCGGGAGGAGGTCCGAAGTGAAATATAAGAAGATGTTACGGCGTTCTTCTGAGTAATGTACCGAGCGCGCCGCTGGTAAAACTCTCCCGGTCAGAAGCTTCGCGTAAACAAAAGAAAATCGCACTCTAAAATCGATGAACATCGTTATATATTTCTCCCAGGACGTCTGTCGGACTTATATCTTGCACTTTACGCCGTTTCCGTCGATGCAATATAGCGTGTCCCGCTTTCTCGTAGAATGCAGCCGAACGGTCCCGGTTGAGACGCCGATATCATATTTATGAACACAAATTTGATGCATACAAATGAAATATTCAGGATGCTTGCTACAAGTACTACGATTGTAGCAAAGAATTGATTAAAATGACAAATATCTTATACTATCTGTTCTCGTGGCTTTGTGGATTTTTTGATAGTGCGCGAATGTTTTCAAGTGAAACAATTTTGTTCAAACTCTACGAAATGTGATTTATATGCGGATTTCTTATAGTAATAAGCGCTATTTATTACAAACGTTAGTGTGGTTATTTATATGCGTCCACGATATTTTTGTAGTTATAACTAAGACAAATTAAAAAGTAATTAATGCGCTTTCAATATTTGCACTTTCAGTGTTAATTAGTGGCGGATTACCCATAAGGCAATGAGGCACATGCCTAGGGGCCCCGGGCTTTGGAGGGCCCCCGGCCAAGATATTTTCCCGTAATGATTTAAAAATTAATGGTTTTTCTCGTATTACGAAATTTTGATTATTTTAAGCAAAACGTTGTCCAAACCGTTGATTACGCAAATTGTGGACGTGGAAATGTATCGTACTTGTACTCAACTATATGTTTTTCAATTTGTCGTACTACAACAAGTTAAAGAAGCAAAGTACTGTATCATGGTATAGGCTGTTTTTTTTAGAGGCGGAGAACTTTAAGTTGAAATTAAACACAGATTCTTAGTGTTTAATTTCAATTTCAAAAAACAATTCATTAATATAAATTAATGAATTGTTTTTTATTTCAAAGATAATTGTTTGGCATTAACATTTAAATATGATTTCGGGCATGTGGCTCCCACGACTGCACCAGTCGTGGGAGCCACATGCCATGTACATGGCGTAATCTAGAGGTCCAATTTTCACATACCCTTTGCAGTACTTCAGGCTGTATTTCGGCAATCACGAGTCAAATGTTGGCTCGTGAAAAAGTACTCAAATGTTTCGGGTTTATCGACATAGACATGTGACTTGACATATCCCCAAAGAAAATAATCTACTGGCGTCAAGTCGCCTATAATAAATTTTAGAGGCGAAAACTTTAATTTGGTAACACTGTTCTCTGCAAGAGCCAATGTCGCAGTTCTCGGCAATTCATTATGAATAGATGCCAGGGCAACATTTCGAAAATTGTTCAATTTTCTTTGTTCAGTGATGAAGCACACTTTTGGTTAAATGGTTACGTGTATTTGGGGCGATGAGAATTCACGAGCTATTGTCGAAACACCATTAAATCCCACAAACTTCCACATAAGGACCAATGATTCCACCAACCCATAATGCGCACCAAATGGTCAGTTTTTGTGGATTTAATGGTGTTTCGACAATATCACGTGGATTCTAATCGCCCCATGTTAGGAAATTCTGTTTGTTCACGTAACCATTTATCCAAAAGTGTGCTTCATCAGTCATCACAAGAAAAAAAAATTTGAACAGTTTTCGAAACGTTGCCTAGAACTGTCACATTGGCTCTTGCAGAGAACAGTGTTGCCAAATTAAAGTTTTCTCCTCTAAAATTTATTAACGGCGACTTGACATGTCTATGCCGATAAACCCCAAACACTTGAGTACTTGGAAGCCAACATTCGACTAGTGATTGCCGAAATACAGCCTAAAGTACTGCAAAGGGAATGTGAAAATTGGACCTCTAGATTACGCCATGTACGCACCAGTCGTGGGCGCCACATGCCCGAAATCATATTTAAATGTTATGCCAAACAATTATCTTTAAAATAAAAACAATTCATTAATATAAATATAAAAATGTGTTTGATTTCAATTTAAAGTTCTCCGCCGCTAAAAAAACACCCTTTAGATTCCACTCCGGAATTGCAACATATCGACTAGCCGACTTTTATAATACGATATGCAGATCCAAGTACATTTGAAGTACACCAGGGGTTTCTGAAATTGTTTATTAAAAGTCACACATGCATGGCACAGTGCATTATCCCACATTTTAAAATTTATTTAAGATTCTAAAGATACTGCGTCCACGAAGTTACAACAAAAACATGCCAAGGAAATACAATGAAGTGCAAAGTTAAATAAAGAAAATCAATGATCGACGAATACTTACCTTGCAGTGCCCATTCCCTAAATCTTGTTGGACAAACCGCAGGGTGTTTGTGTGATGTTTGGGCCTATTCAAAAACTATATAACTTTGGTCGACTTACAGATCTTAAAAATCAAATTATTTAACTATTTCTATCGACAGTTTATTTATGATTCTGTAAGTCTGGATTCCTATGCCCATCATTAAATTTAAAAAAAATGGCGCATGCCTTTATGCAAAGTATTCCTTTCTGTTTTTTATATTATGATTTTAATTTACAACGCAAATAACAAGCCGCTAAGCAACTAGTGGCAATCAAGCAATCTGGAAGACCTTTTGGAAAAAAGTCATTCCATTTCATCAACATGTTGCCTTTCACATTGATGAAAAGGGCTTATAATGAAGCAAATATCATTGACTTGCAAATTTTGGTCATGAAATTCTGGTTAAACTCCAAAAGTTTGCAAAAGTCCCGTTTCGACTAAATTTTCCGTAGGCCTCCGTAGTATGTGAAGCTGAACAATCTTTCTTTGTGATAGTGGTGTTTAAAAAGGGAATTCAATCATAATTTTCAATCGGCTGTTACATATGCATGTTCTAGTTTGTGCATTAAAATTATACGTAAACTTTGAACCTTTGCTAATAAAAAATGCCCGGCTCAATTATTTCGAGTGTGGTGACGATTTTTATGAATATCGGTGTTTTTTAATTGATCGGAGGAAGACTATGACGTAGCCACAATATTCTTAAGATCCGTCACTTAGACTTGACAGAATTGAGCCAGATATATTTTGTAATATCTTACCATTTGAATGGAAATACCTGAACATTGCGGCGTAAATATTATTAATAACTATGAAGTATATTTGGTTGCCTATCTCAATTTTTAGAGTCATCTTAAAAAAATTAAAAGTGGGCTGTAGTCGGACAAGTTTGCAAAAAAGAAGATTTACAGATTATTAGAGATTATATGGAAGAATTAGTATTTTATAAATCTGTTTATAAACGATTGGATGTAAAAAAATATTTATTTGCTACTATTGCGTTCTTTTTTACTTTATCATACGCAGTATGTAAAGTATTGTAATCATGCCAGAAAATTTTTTTGAGATTTTAGCGGAAATATGTCTTTTTGGGTCCCCTGAACATTTTTGACCAAGGTACAAAAAATTTCTGTGTGTGTGTGTGTGTGTGTGTGTGTGTGTGTGTGTGTGTGTGTGTGTGTGTGTGTGTGTGTGTGTGTGTGTGTGTGTGTGTGTGTGTGTGTGTGTGTGTGTGTGTGTGTGTGTGTGTGTGTGTGTGTGTGTGTGTGTGTGTGTGTGTGTGTGTGTGTGTGTGTGTATGTGTGTGTGTGTGTGTACCCGTTTTTGTGGCGACGATTCCGGAGAAACTACTAAAGGTATCGGGACAAAACTTCATATTTAGAAGTTTCATAACCAAACTTAGAGCTGAAAAGCTTTCTGTTGAAAAGGGTCCAAAGGAACTGGTGGTTTACTCTTAGCATTTTTCGAAGATTTTGTAAATGAGCCGCTATTTGTGTAATGTTGTCAAAATAGTTAAATAATAAATTAAAGGAGAGGAAATTTTCTATAATTTATGTATATGACATTTTTTGGTGGAATTTATAGTTTAGCTGCATAAGCAAATTCTATTTCATCGAGATCGGTCGTACTGCTTTAAAACTAGTAGCCAGGATGTCAGATTTTTTGATTCTAATGACAGTAGCTAGTGTCAAACGCTAATGTTTTGAAAATACGACTGTCAATATAGGCTGCGTTCGGATATTGAACACCGTTACACTTTTTACACCCACTAACACGTAAGTGTCATTTGGATGGTGTACCCGGTGTCAACGGAGTACAACATCCGAACGCAGCTTTAATCGAGATATCTGTCTAGTTCTACTAGTTTTATTTTAATGCAGACATAGCCGATCTCGATCAAATAGAATCTCATGCAGCTAAACTATTAATTTTATATATAGTATGATAAAGTCATGTGCCTGGCCACATCAGATTTTTTTGTTCTTTATTTTACTTTCTGGGTGGGTGGGGCCCCCAACGATAACTTGCCTAGGCGCCCCGACCATCCTTAATCCGCCACTGGTGTTAATGCATTATTAATTTTTAGTGTTTGGAAATTGGTAAAACTGGGGTTTCCTTTTTACTTTATCATACGCAGTATGTAAAGTATCGTAATCGTGCTCAAAAAAAATTTTTGAGATTTTAGCGGAAATATGTCTTTTTGGGTCCACTGAACATTTCTGACCAAGGTACAAAAAAATGTCTGTGTGTGTGTGTGTGTGCGTGTGCGCGTGCGTGTGCGTGTGCGTGTGCGTGTGCGTGTGCGTGTGCGTGTGCGTGTGCGTGTGCGTGGGTGTGGGTGTGGGTGTGGGTGTGGGTGTGGGTGTGGGTGTGGGTGTGGGTGTGGGTGTGGGTGTGGGTGTGGGTGTGGGTATGGGTGTGGGTGTGGGTGTGGGTGTGGGTGTGGGTGTGGGTGTGGGTGTGGGTGTGGGTGTGGGTGTGGGTGTGGGTGTGGGTGTAGGTGTGGGTGTGGGTGTGGGTGTGGGTGTGGGTGTGGGTGTGGGTGTGGGTGTGGGTGTGGGTGTGGGTGTGGGTGTGGGTGTGGGTGTGGGTGTGGGTGTGGGTGTGGGTGTGGGTGTGGGTGTGTGTGTGTGTGTGTGTGTGTGTGTGTGTGTGTGCGTGTGTGTGTGTGTGTGGGTGCGTGCGTGCGTGCGTGCGTGCGTGCGTGCGTGCGTGCGTGCGTGCGTGCGTGCGTACGTGCGTGCGTGGGTGAGTGCGTGCGTGCGTGCGTGCGTGCGTGCGTGCGTGCGTGCGTGCGTGCGTGCGTGCGTGCGTGCGTGCGTGCGTGCGTGCGTGCGTGCGAGCGTGCGTATGTGCGTGCGTGCGTGTGTGCGTGCGTACGTGCGCGCGTGCGTGCGTGCGTGCGTGCGTGCGTGGGTGTGTGTGTGTGTGTGTGTGTGTGTGTGTGTGTGTGTGTGTGTGTGTGTGTGTGTGTGTGTCTGTGTGTGTGTGTGTACCCGTTTTTTGTGACGACGATTCCAGAGAAACTACTAAAGGTACCGGGACGAAACTTCATATTTAGAAGTTTCATAACCAAACTTAGAGCTGAAAAGCTTTCTGTTTAAAAGGGTCAAAAGGAACTGGAGGTTTAGTCTTAGCATTTTTGAAATATTTTGCAAATAAGCCGCCATTTCTGAAATTTCGTCGAAATAGTTAAATAATAAATTAAAGATCAGGAAATTCTGAATAATTTATGACTATGACATTTTTTGATACAATCAATAGTATAGTTGCATGAGCAAATTCTATTTCATCGAGATCGGTCGTACTGCATTTAAACTAGTAGCCAGGATGTCAGATTTCTTGATTCTAATGACAGTAGCTAGTGTCAAACGCTAATGTTTTGAAAATACTACTGTCAATATAGGCTGCGTTCGGATATTGAACACCGTTACACTTTTTACACCCACTAACACGTAAGTGTCATTTGGACGGTGTACCCGGTGTCAACGGAGTACAATATCCGAACGCAGCTTTAATCGAGATATCTGTCTAGTTCTACTAGTTTTATGTTAATGCAGACATAGCCGATCTCGATCAAATAGAATCTCATGCAGCTAAACTATTAATTTTATATATATAGTATGATAAAGTCATGTGCCTGGCCACATCAGATTTTTTTGTTCTTTATTTTACTTTCTGGGTGGGTGGGGCCCCCAACGATAACTTGCCTAGGCGCCCCGACCATCCTTAATCCGCCACTGGTGTTAATGCATTATTAATTTTTAGTGTTTGGAAATTGGTAAAACTGGGGTTTCCTTTTTACTTTATCATACGCAGTATGTAAAGTATCGTAATCGTGCAAAAAAAAATTTTTGAGATTTTAGCGGAAATATGTCTTTTTGGGTCCCCTGAACATTTCTGACCAAGGTACAAAAAAATGTCTGTGTGTGTGCGTGTGTGTGTGTGTGCGTGTGCGTCTGCGTGTGCGTGTGCGCGTGCGTGTGCGTGTGCGTGTGCGTCTGCGTGTGCGTGTGCGTGTGGGTGTGCGTGTGCGTGTGCGTGTGCGTGTGCGTGTGCGTGTGCGTGTGCGTGTGCGTGTGCGTGTGCGCCTGCGTGTGCGTGTGCGTGTGCGTGTGCGTGTGCGTGTGCGTGTGCGTGTGCGTGTGCGTGTGCGTGTGCGTGTGCGTGTGCGTGTGCGTGTGCGTGTGCGTGTGCGTGTGCGTGTGCGTGTGCGTGTGCGTGTGCGTGTGCGTGTGCGTGTGCGTGTGGGTGTGTGTGTGTGTGTGTGTGTGTGTGTGTGTGTGTGTGTGTGTGTGTGTGTGTGTGTGTGTGTGTGTGTGTGTGTGTGTGTGTGTGGGTGTGTGTGTGTGTGTGTGTGTGTGTGTGTGTGTGTGTGTGTGTGTGTGTGTGTGTGTGTGTGTGTGTGTGTGTGTGTGTGTGTGTGTGTGTGTGTGTGTGTGTGTGTGTGTGTGTGTGTAGTTCCGGAGAAACTACTAAAGGTATCGGGACGAAACTTCATATTTAGAAGCTTCATAACCAAACTCAGAGCTGAAAAGCTTTCTGTTGAAAAGGGTCCAAAGGAACTGGAGGTTTAGTCTTAGCATTTTTGAAATATTTTGCAATTAAGCCGCCATTTCTGAAATTTCGTCGAAATAGTTAAATAATAAATTAAAGATCAGGAAATTCTGAATAATTTACGACTATGACATTTTTTGGTGCAATCAATAGTATAGTTGCATGAGCAAATTCTATTTCATCGAGATCGGTCGTACTGCATTTAAACTAGTAGCCAGGATATGTCAGAAATTATGATTCTAATGACGGTAGGTAATGTCAGGCTAATGTTTTGACATGATTTTGACAACACCTACTGTCAATATAAGCTGCGTTCGGATATTGTACACCGTCACTTTTTACACCCAATAACACGTAAATGTCATTTGAACGGCGTACCAGGTGTCAACGGTGTACAATGTCCGAACGCCGCTAATCGACATAATATCTGTCTAGTTCTACTAGTTTTCTCGATCAAATAGAATCTCATGCAGCTAAATTATTAATTTTATATATAGTATGATAAAGTCATGTGCCTGGCCACATCAGATTTTTTTAAGTTGGATCCAATTTCCAGTTTACACATTTGTAACATTTTACGGTTATAGTCCTTTAGCAAATTATTAAAAGTTAGCAAAAAGAAGGGATATAAATTCAATACAGTCCTTTTGGTATCCGACGCAGAAAGTGTTGAGTTTCAACATTCTATGGCGTCCGCAAATTTTACTAGAGCCTGACCGCTAAAAAACCCTTAATGTGCTAGTTTACGGTTTTTCGAATTTTCTCGCAAGACAGACGGTCACAATTTTGCACTGCTAGTAGCTGTACAAAATTAGTCCTTATTAATCCTTACTATACGCAGAGGTTCTCAAATTACGAGGGCACAAAACAGGGTCTTTCTTTTCTTTTTCGTCCTTTTTCTATATTGATGAGTTCTCAAAAAGAATTGCAGAGATGTTCCTATTGAATTATGAAACACTTCCTAATTCAGATTTCCTTATACTGTGATTTACAGTGATTACCTTGGCCCCACTACATTCGCTTCACCCAAGATGACGGTATCTTTATTTGACGGTCGTTCCTTTACATTCGGTTTTTTAGTAGAGGAATACGTGTTTGGAAATCAGTTACGGTAATCAGCGCAAAATATGTCACAGGAAATCTCTAACTTCGACTCATGCGGACGATTTTGTCTTTGGAGGGTAGTATTGGTAAGATCATCAAAACAATCCATGCAAGTCCGCGGTCTCCGACTTCCGAGTCAAGGACATGTTGATTTCCAGATACAAACCGCATTGTTGACTTTAAAGTAGTCGACGTCGACATCTTGAAGACAAAGTATCGAACCAAGAAATATCTTAGGTGACCAAACGTGTGCTAAGCAGTCCGATCTGTGTTTAAACATCTCCAGATTCGGCGTTTTCTATTGTGATGTTTAAAAATCGAGTTAATGAGGTAAAAATGAATGTTAGGTGTAGGACATTGTACACATAGACATTGTTCATCTAAAATTTTCCATAGAATCCAAAAATGCCTTCAAATAATAGGGATACCGTTTGAAAGAAATGACATTTAGTACTTCTACTTCTTTAGTTCTCGATTTCAACATTGATCTTATTATGTGAACATCCTGCATACTTGTCTTGAATATGTTACCATCACAAGAATTTGGCCAGAAAACTTATTTCCAATGGCCACAGCGGACAATCTATAAATAATTGAAAGTACCTTGCAACTGCTTTTTTTTGTATTGTAGAAACAATAAATACTTATACACTTGTTGGGATGTAACATACAATTGACCTAAAATTTAACAAAGATTTCAAAAATGCCTAAAGTACAGGCTATGTCAGTTGAAATATAAAAGTTATTGAAATATGAACAACATTTCCGGTGTAACCGGAAACATCCGGACACTGAAAATATTTTAGTTCAAAATATTGTGTCAAACAGCTTAAGTCCACAAACTTTCATTATATCACATCATTTGATTCTCCATTAAGTTCAAATGGCAGCTCGAAGTGAAAGACCCTGTATAATAATACTAACAAAACAAATGCAATGATAAAACGGCTTTTCAATAGTCAATGGGTATACAACATAAAAGTGTTTAAAATATATTGACTGAGATCGATATGTTCGATACCCAAGCTGCTACATGTACACCCAGATTGCATTATGATCTAACATTGTAACTTGGTATGGTATGCACTTACCCCGATTACTTACATAACTTGTGTACTGTATCATTGATATGGTAATACCCTTGTCATTTGCGTAAAGTACCGTGGGAAACAAGCTAATGCTTTACATAAGCAATTACTGCTTAACGTAAGTTAGCAACAACGCAAATGCAAAATTGATGCAACCTAATAATCGGTTGCGGGAAGTATGTGAATGGAGGAAGCATCATGCTAGAGACCAGTGGCGTGTCGAGCGGCGATCAGATTGATTTAGTTGGCTTTCAGGTAGCGCCTGAACTAAGCACCGAGACACACGCTTACCAACAACATTCTGTTTGGTGTACACAAGGCACGCCTCCGCTAAAATAACTGACACAACACACCCGGGAGCGCTATTCTGTTCGAGGTAAATACGTCGGCAAACTATAGCAAAGTTAAGTTTTTGTTTAGTTTCTACCTAGCTCCTACCTAGAAGAACGTTTTCTTAGTATAAAATGATGTAGTTTGGTTAAATATGCTGGTTATGAAAATTATTATCTATAGACACTGCGCGTCAAAACTAAGGCAACATTAACAATTGGTAAACATTCTAAGGTTGATTTGATCTCGGGTCGCTAAAACAACTTTGTGGACTATTTGGTTCAATTGTTGACATTCAAACGTGGTGAAAAACGGTCAATCTTGTACCGACTTAGACAGTAACAAAATAAGAATAAATAGAGTTTTCGAATAATTTTGCTTTTACAGCTTGAAGTTTGAGGTTTAAGAATTCATTCTTGCCTAATTGGAGAATTAGACACGAATTAGTACGTGACAAAATACACCATACTCTTTATAAATGCAATTTTAGAATTTTTATAATTTTTATAATTTTTATAATTTTACAATTTTGATAGAATTACGTAAATATATACATAATTAAAAACTTGAACATTGAACTGTAGAGCCATCCATGATTGAAACAAAATACGTGACACAAGTTTTCTTTAACTGATCGTGTGCCAATTTACTGTCGTGTTTTACAGTAAGAAATACTACAAAAAATAGTTGCCCTATGGATTTCATCTACATACATAGCCAAAGCAATCAACGTTTAAGTTTTTATGTCGGCTTGCTTAGATAATTGGGATTTTTTAAAACATAACTTTAAAATGTCAAAAACACGATATAGAAATGAAAGATTAAACCCTAAACATTAACTTTTTGTGGCAAATAACTATATGATAACTGTCTGAAGTGGTATTGCCTCAAACGCGGGAGAAACCTGAAAAAGATTTGTGCTACACCAGCACCATCTTTCATTTCATGTTAATTACAGTATTCTATAACGTCGCATTGTTTCGATGGAGGGTATGAAACAGTACCATATAACGTATCAATGTTCTTTCTTACATTTTAAGTATTTTTTAGTAAATGTAACCAGATACGCGTCAATCTTGTTGACTTGTGACTTGCAAAAATGTGAAGTGGAAATTTTGATTATCATATTATTGATTATATATCATATATGTCAGTTCAAAATAAAGTATTGGTCAGACTGCATTTGTTGAAATTATATACCATATGAGTTGGTTCTATATAATTAACTATTATAAATGTAATTTTCAACATTTCAGACATGACACCACTTATCATGAAAGATGGCTCTTTTTACCGTCATCGACATAAGGTATCGACTATCGACATGAGGAATTTAGTAACACTTTTTTCTTCTGAAAATATATCTCGATGAATAAATATTTTATTATAAAAACTTAAAAGATCTATCAACTCAATCTACACTTCAGTGTCGTCAGACCAATATGAAGCAACACGACATACACGATTTTGCCCATCTTTTGAAATCGTTTTTAGGCAATATCTCCCTTCGTATTGTCTGGCGAGAGTAAAAGTTAGGATAAAATTGCTCGATATTTTAATCTTGCCGAATACGGCTGAAAGGCATCATCTACGCGTTGTGAAACAGCATACATGGCACACACAGCACTTCCGACTTCCGAAAATTTACAAGGGAATTTAAAGGAGCATCATATTTTACGATACAAATGTTATGATAAAATTGGCCGTTCTAGATATAAGTTCTTCAGGAGCAAAAAGTGTTTTATGTAAATAATTTTCTTGGTCATTATTGTTTTTTCCCAAAACCATTGTCCTGTACTAGCGTACATTTCAATACATTATCACAGGAGTGACAATCTTGTAAATGGTCAAGATTTAACTGCATGCTATTGCTTTTGTTGTTATAAAATATGATGCTCTAAAATGTTCTCAATGAGTTGGGTAGCGGAAATGTTTACCGAGCATGTAAATACGTTGCTCCTCTTACGTGATTTTGACGTTTATCCACACTTATTACTTACTTGAAAATGTTAACTTGTACATAAGCTGTGTGGACATTTTTTTGTAGAGAATCTACAAATAATCTACAAATTTCCTTATGACGGTAATTTATTGTCATATGATCATTAGAAATCAAAATGTTATTAAAAACCAAAGAAATCAAAATGTTATTAAAAACCCAATTCAGTCATCTTTGACCGTGACTAACTACCG
Organism: Aphodius sticticus; assembly: GCA_963966075.1. NCBI lineage: Eukaryota > Metazoa > Arthropoda > Insecta > Coleoptera > Scarabaeidae > Aphodius > Aphodius sticticus. The sequence continues at coordinate 24,604,248 of OZ014510.1, forward strand.
ACGCAGACACTATATCGATGGGGACTTATTCCAAGATATTTGTCTGATATTGAATTTGTCCGAAGTGAAATTCTAATTTCACTGGGCCAATAGTACGTGCACACAGAAAAGTAATCTCTCGAACGAAGAGAGAATTACTTGGATGAAGTAGTTGGTAGGTTCGTATATACGCGACAGATTATTGACTTCAACCAAGAAATTTTATTTCTTGGAATAATTACTAGATATAAGAAAGTTGTTACTCTGGTGAAGGAAGTAAACAGTCTTCAATGAAGTGTATATTTTTATTCCCGGTAAATAGCTACTTAATGTAAGAATTTTAAAGATTTGGCACAACTACGTTTTCTATTGCTAATTAACAAGATACGTATGTTATAATTACTTACTCGTTCTAACCTGTTGCCTGCCTTACATCAAATTACTCCGTGTTGAAACGTTTATTGTACACTAATCACATTCCCAAGGCACATCCCCTACGGGTACTTCGTTATTGTTTTCGTACTAGGTCTGGCTCCTTTACGGCGCCAGCACTACGCGCGGGCGCGCGAGCCTTGACAAAATCACGATGCGCATATTTATGCCAGAGAAAGGTATTACTTGAAAGAAGTGAGAATCACTTCAGTTAAATAATTCGTGAATTTTTATTCAGTAAACAATACTTACTTATATTAAATGTCTTATATTTTCGTGGATCAAGTAACTACGAACTTGAATGGATTTACTATTACTTCGTTGGAGAAATTGACATTTTTGGGACGAAAAATTCAATTACTTCTTTCAATACAATATTGGTTCTTATAAAGAAAGAATTTATTTGTCGACAGCATTTATTTGAGAAATTATTTTACTTAGATTGAGTATGTGGCATTTCTTGTATATACCTAACTTTCTACATCCAAGTAAATATGCATTTGAATCTAGTATATAAATTCAAGAAATTATGTTTTCTCGTTCCAAATAATCACTTTTCTGTGTGTACTATATGTACAGTTATATTGCATAATCTCTAACGTCAGTAAGGTTACCGCTCATCATGCATTGCATTCGTAGGTTTAAAATTGAATTTTGAAGGTTATCAAACATGGACCCAAAGATGCCGAAAGAAACCGACGCGTCTTTATATTATTTTATCCATGACCCCAATATCATAACGTCGCACGTTAATTTGGTTTTACAGGTCGCTGGTATGAAGACCCAGCGACATTGCAATTCATTTTCTCTGTTCATTAAATAAATTTGAATTATTAGTGATAGGTATTATTCACGGCTATTAAATTGATGCCTACTTAAAAATTACAATAATGCTGTTCTTATCAGTGCCACTGTGTAACATTAACAATTTCTTTATCATTCAGTTTTGTTCCGGATCCTCCACCATTATTTGTTATACTCGTTATATAATCTTTTTTATTCCAAGAGACATTATCCGTAGTGACTATAGTCAATGACTGTTTTTACTTATTTATTTCATACCCATTTCGTATTTATCATATTCTGAATCGATACGATGCTCATTTATCATAGTCAAGTCTTAGTAATGTATCAAATATACCTATAAAAAATATGATTTTCTATGCCAATTTAAGTACAGGCACCAAAAATTCAAAACGTGCAAAATTATCCACATTGGTAAGTCACTTGTGTAATTATAGAAATAGTATTACCATCTGCAGAAATTACTGAGTACCTACTCATTTGAAACACACTACAATATCTCTTCGTTCATATTTGTATTTTAAATAACTGCATTTGTGTTGTGTATTGATTATTCGATATACTGTGAAACCGCCACAGAACGCGGCGGATTATGCGAGATCGCAAATTAGTTCTGCATTCCGTGAGTGCAAGTTGGTTTAATTCCTTGCCGGAAGTGGAGCTCAGGCTAAAACTAAATTTGATATTGTCTGGCGTGCTTAAATGAGTTCGCTGTTTATATGCTGGCAAAAGTGTTAAACGCAACGCATCCGATGCATTAGAAGGCAAATGAGTTAAGTAAGAAGTTCAGGGTGCCTGTGTCATACGTAATTAACCTTACGATAAATATGATGGCTTAACGCATAGAGCGTAGTTTTAGTCCTTTTGGTCCATTTAATCTTTTTTGCAGTGTTATTACATCTTTTTGCCATTTTGATATCTTTGTTAGTTATGCTGGTCATTTCTGTTCTATTGTGCCTTTCTGTTGTATTCCTCTTGTGTTGGATTCTTTAAAAATTTCCGAACCACCTATCGTCAAACATCTGATTAAGTTGAATGGATACCACATGCGAAGAATGTGCCGGTACATCACCCGTTTGATAAAAGCAGTCGCGTAAAATATTGAGGCGGAGATTTTCGCAAAAATTGTTCACACATCTTCGCAAAATTTCTAAATATCTATCACTATTTAAATTTTCGTTGTAAATTTCGTATCTAATTTTGTCCCTCCTTATTAAAGCAAAAACATTAAAACTAAAATTGTGTTGAACATTTATAAAAATGATGTTGTGAAAAAATATCGATAATGAAATACTTTATCTGCCAAAATATGAAGGCCTACTTATACAACCCAGGAGTATTCAAAGTGTATTTAAAGAAAATGTGACAATATCTCAAAAACTATTAAATATAAATATAAAGATAGATATAGGGAATCCTAATATTGATTGATAGAGAATAAGATTTCTTATCGATTGGCGTATCGGTATACAGGGTGTACCATTTGAATAAAAATTTTTGTACGTTTGAAAATTCAATTATTGTGTTGTAAATTTTGAACAGCCTGTATAAGATATCATAATGAACTAAACATCATCTTCTTTGGTTATGTTTTTAGTTTTGAACCACCAATAATGAAACTTCTAGTTTCAATAATAACCGAGATATTCAATTTTAAACGTAACAGCGAAAATCACCAAAAAATTAGTAAAATCAAAAAAACTCAAAAATGGTGATATTTAGGTATAGCGAAACCTTATCAAAAATAATGTATTTTGATCGGTAGGAACCAAAACTAAAATAAAAATTATAGGTATCATTCCATTTAAAATAACAAAGTTGATACCGACTTCCGGTGACGGACGTGACAGTTATCTTGAGAATATTTTAGCTGAAGAGTTCAGATCGAGTAAATTTTAATACCAAAATTCCAAGTTTCCAGAAATAGTAGAACATGAGAAACTTCTAATGTAACAGTTCCGTGAGGTACCCTGTGTAAGGAGAAAAAATGTTGATAAATGACATCTATTTCACTTTCCTAGCGCAATTGTACCTCTCTACAATCGTAGTTTAATGTTTTAGCCATTCTTGAAATTTTGCATTCCCATAATTCTAAAAACGGGATGACATATCAATATCATTTGAAAGTTTAAATCGCCACCAGATCACTGTTCGTCACAATTATAATATAAAGTTTGGACTACTTGAACACCATCAAGAATATCTCATAAAATAAGACTCTTTCCAGAAAACTATTAGGCAATACGATAAGACAATATAAAAAAATAGCAAATACGCAATAGTAAGAAAATGTAAAAAAAAATGTTCACAAGGGTCCAAAGGAACTGGGGGTTTACTCTTAGCATTTCTCAACGATTTTGCCATGAGCCGCTATTTCTGTAATTTCTTTAAAACGTGTTAAAACGTGTAAAACGAGTTAACTAACTCATAAATTAAAGTAGAGGAAATTATGTATAATTTATGTCTATGATTTTTACTTTATCATACGCAATATGTAAAGTATTGTAATCGTGCCAAAAAAATTTTTTGAGATTTTAGCGGAAATATGTCTTTTTGGGTCCCCTGAACATTTTTGACCAAGGTACAAAAAAATGTCTGTGTGTGTGTGTGGATGTGGGTGTGTGTGTGTGTGTGTGTGTGTGTGTGTGTGTGTGTGTGTGTGTGTGTGTGTGTGTGTGTGTGTGTGTGTGTGTGTGTGTGTGTGTGTGTGTGTGTGTGTGTGTGTGTGTGTGTGTGTGTGTGTGTGTGTGTGTGTGTGTGTGTGTGTGTGTGTGTGTGTGTGTACCCGTTTTTTGTGGCGACGATTCCGGAGAAACTACTAAAGGTATCGGGACGAAACTTCATATTTAGAAGTTTCATGGCAAAACTTAGAGCTGAAAAGCTTTCTGTTAAAGAGGGTCCAAAGGAACTGGAGGTTTAGTCCTAGCATTTTTTAAAGATTTTGTAAATAAGCCGACATTTCTGGAATTTCGTCGAAATAGTTAAATAATAAATTAAACTAGAGGAAATTCTGAATAATTTATGACTATGCAATTTTTTGGTACAATCAATAGTTTAGCTACGTGAGCAAATTCTATTTCATCGAGATCGGTCGTACTGCATTTAAACTAGTAGCCAGGATATGTCAGAAATTTGATTCTAATGACAGTGGTTTGTGTCAAACGCTAATGTTTTGACACAATATAAGCTGCGTTCAGCTATTGCACACCGTTACACTCTTTACACCCAATAACACGAAAGTATCATTTTGACGGTGTGCCCGATGTCAACGGAGTACAATATCCGAACGCAGCTCTAATAGACATATCTGTCCAGTTCTACTAGTTTTATTTTAATGCAGACATAGCCGGTCTCCATCAAATAGAATCTAATGCAGCTAAACTATTAATTTTATATATAGTATGATAAAGTCATGTGCCTGGCCACATCAGATTTTTTATTTTTACTTTATCATACGCAGTATGTAAAGTATTGTCATCATGCCAAAAAAATTTTTTGAGATTTTAGCGGAAATATGTCTTTTTGGGTCCCCTGAACATTTTTGACCAAGGTACAAAAAATGTCTGTGTGTGTGTGTGTGTGTGTGTGTGTGTGTGTGTGTGTGTGTGTGTGTGTGTGTGTGTGTGTGTGTGTGTGTGTGTGTGTATGTGTGTGTGTATGTGTGTGTGTGTGTGTGTGTGTACCCGTTTTTGTGGCGACGATTCTGGAGAAACTACTAAAGGTATCGGGACGAAACTTCATATTTAGAAGTTTCATAACCAAACTTAGAGCTGAAAAGCTTTCTGTTGAAAAGGGTCCAAAGGAACGGATGGTTTACTCATGGCATTTTTCGAAGATTTTGCAAATGAGCCGCTATTTGTGTAATGTCGTCAAAATAGTTAAATAATAAATTAAAGGAGAGGAGATTTTCTATAATTTATGTATATGACATTTTTTGGTAGAATTTATAGTTTAGCTGCATGAGCAAATTCTATTTCATCGAGATCGGTCGTACTGCTTTAAAACTAGTAGCCAGGATATGTCAGATTTTTTGATTCTAATGACAGTAGCTAGTGTCAAACGCTAATGTTTTGAAAATACTACTGTCAATATAGGCTGCGTTCGGATATTGAACACCGTTACACTTTTTACACCCAATAACACGTAAGTGTCATTTGGACGGTGTACCCGGTGTCAACGGAGTACAATATCCGAACGCATCTTTAATCGAGATATCTGTCTAGTTCTACTAGGTTTATTTTAATGCAGACATAGCCGATCTCGATCAAATAGAATCTCATGCAGCTAAACTATTAATTTTATATATAGTATGATAAAGTCATGTGCCTGGCCACATCAGATTTTTTACTGTATCATACACAGTATGATAAAGGGGGGACAAAACTTCATATTTAGAAGTTTCATAACCGAACTTAGAGCTGAAAAGCTTTCTGTTGAAAAGGGTCCAAAGGAACTGGTGGTTTACTCTTAGCATTTTTTAAAGATTTTGTAAATGAGCCGCTATTTGTGTAATGTCGTCAAAATAGTTAAATAATAAATTACAGGAGAGGAAATTTTCTATAATTTATGTATATGACATTTTTTGGTAGAATTTATAGTTTAGCTGCATGAGCAAATTCTATTTCATCGAGATCGGTTGTACTGCTTTAAAACTAGTAGCCAGGATATGTCACATTTTTTGATTCTAATGACAGTAGCTAGTGTCAAACGCTAATGTTTTGAAAATACTACTGTCAATATAGGCTGCGTTCGGATATTGAACACCGTTACACTTTTTACACCCACTAACACGTAAGTGTCATTTGGACGGTGTACCCGGTGTCAACGGAGTACAATATCCGAACGCAGCTTTAATCGAGATATCTGTCTAGTTCTACTAGTTTTATTTTATTGCAGACATAGCCGATCTCGATCAAATAGGATCTCATGCAGCTGAACTATTAATTTTATATATAGTATGATAAAGTCATGTGCCTGGCCACATCAGATTTTTGTCATTTATAACTAATTTGCAATTGTTTAAACAAATACCATTTGTTTAAACTAATATATACATTGTAATGGACATAATTTTCTATAAATTATTGTTAGATTATTGGTAGTTTTTTTGACATTTATTAACTATTTGTAATTCTTTAAACAAATACAATTTGTTTTTAACAAATATATACATTGTTACGGACATATTTTACTTTATCATACGCAGTATGTAAAGTATTGTAATCGTGCCAAAAAATATTTTTGAGATTTTAGCGGAAATATGTCTTTTTGGGTCCCCTGAACATTTTTGACCAAGGTACAAAAAAATGTCTGTGTGTGTGTGTGTGTGGATGTGTGTACCCGTTTTTTGTGGCGGCGATTCCGGAGAAACTACTAAAGGTATCGGGACGAAACTTCATATTTAGAAGTTTCATGGCCAAACTTAGAGCTGAAAAGCTTTCTGTTAAAGAGGGTCCAAAGGAACTGGAGGTTTAGTCCTAGCATTTTTGAAACATTTTGTAAATAAGCCGCCATTTCTGGAATTTCGTCGAAATAGTTAAATAATAAATTAAAGAAGATGAAATTCTGAATAATTTATCACTATGACATTTTTTGGTACAATCAATAGTTTAACTGCATGAGCAAATTCTATTTCATCGAGATCGGTCGTACTCCTTTAAAACTAGTAGCCAGGATATGTCAGATTATATGTCAGATATGATTCTAATGACAGTACGTAGTGTCAAACGCAAATGTTTTGACAACCTACTGTCAATATAAGCTGCGTTCGGATATAGTATACCGTACACTTTTTACACCCAATAACACGTAAGTGTCATTTGGACAGTGTACCCTGTGTCAGCGGAGTACAATATGCGACCGCAGCTTTATTCGACATATCTGTCTAGTTCTACTAGTTTTATTTTAATGCAGACATAGCCGATCTCGATCAAATAGAATCTCATGCAGCTAAACTATTAATTTTATATATAGTATGATAAAGTCATGTGCCTGGCCACATCAGATTTTTACTTTATCATACGCAGTATGTAAAGTATTGCAATCGTGCCAAAAAAAAATTTTGAGATTTTAGCGGAAATATGTCTTTTTGGGTCCCCTGAACATTTTTGACCAAGGTACAAAAAAATGTCTGTGTGTGTGTGTGTACCCGTTTTTGTGGCGACGATTCCGGAGAAACTACTAAAGGTATCGGCACGAAACTTCATATTTAGAAGTTTCATAACCAAACTTAGAGCTGAAAAGCTTTCTGTTGAAAAGGGTCCAAAGGAACTGGAGGTTTACTCTTAGCATTTTTTGAAGATTTTGCAAGTGAGCCACTATATGTGTAATGTCGTCAAAATAGTTAAATAATAAACTAAAGGAGAGGAAACTATAATTTATGTATATTATTATGCTATATTTTTATAAAATATATAGTCTTAATACATCAACCGTCCGTCATAGACGTTTTAATACTTTGGCACTCCAATTCTATTTATATTTTATTATGTGGACGACATCTTTCAATAGTTCCCCATATGTTCTCCATAAGCTAAATTTCTGTTTTTGTCGATTTTTTATGGTAAACATAGACAAATAGAAGTGATATTAAAAAAAATAAAATTGGTTGCCATAGCAGCAAAAGCCAAGGGCCATAAGGAGCATATCCACCAAGGGTAGATAATCACTTTTGGTCGAATAACATTTAGTCTATTTCAAAGTTGTAGGTACTAACAAAATTGTATTATTGAAATCGTCCAAAGGCCAGCCCTGATGAATAGCCGATCGCCAATGATTGTATACCTAAAAAGATAATAATTTAAGGTTTAATATCTTTAAGATTTTGTCACTTTAAGAATTATCTTAATTTTCACTGTCTTAAGAATGTTTGGTTTGCAAATATTAAATTCCAATACGTAGCTATTGACCTAAGAATTAGAAACAAAAAATAATGTTTTTATTGATTTCTAAAAACTTTTCTATTTAAAAATTTTGTTTTAGAAAAATCATCACGAAAATACACTAATTTTCCTTTATTTAACTGATTTCATATAAACTAAGTCATCATTATTGCAAAAAATTAACTCAAAAAATGAAGCGAGGGCAGTAATTTGGAGGGTAATGCAACTCAATATGAGAAACAAAAAATCTTACTCATTTTTCTAAAAAATTTCGCAATGAAAAATTTTAATGTCGCTACCCACATGTTTTCATAATGTATAGTGCGAGGTAAGCACATAGTCTAGCAACTGCGAACAAGCACCTGCAATTTGCACATAAAGAGCGGCAGTCAATGTTATTGCGCACAGTTTCAGCGAAGGTGGAAATCTCTCACGGGGTTCATTTTCATGGTCTTGTTCAGTCTGATAAACTAACCTTTTTAAATACCCTGGGCCACAAAATGCTGATTATTAGGAACACGCCGGTTACGAAATTGATGCACGTAAATTCGTCGAGCGGATGCTGCATTCTTCCTACATTCTGCGTAAATAAGCTATATGTCCACGTACTCACCACTTGTGAAGTTATCCATTTTGACCACACAAAATAACAAAACCCGACACGGACAACCAGGAACGACGCAAACACGGGGCGCAAAGACGAGCACAACCACGGGCCGCAAACGCAAGGCTTCTCACGGTACACTCAGCTGTTCGCGGAGTTTGTAGGTCAACTACTAAGTGTTCCTAAAAGCTGGGGTGCCAAATTCCGCATTTTCAATAATTAATTACTCCAAACTATTGCCAGATAGTGAAAAAGAATTTGATTTTTTTACTCCAATTATCAAGATCTATAGTCCCAAGACATTATTGCACTCATTTAATATAGAGCCTGTATAATAAAAAACATGAATCAGGAAAAACAGTTGTCTGAAAAAGATATACATAGGTCAGACTTGGCGTAACTACGGTTATTTGCAATTTCGATTATTTTAAGCAATTGTCTCTCCAAGTGATCGATAAACAAAGGAAGACAAAAGAAACACACGATAATAGCAGACCGGATAAAATATGTAATGTGGTCAAAGAGCAGTTATTTTAGAGACGCCTATATACATAGTATTACTGATGCTTAAGTTTTTAATATTGTTTGCAAACTTTTGACAATGCTCCGGAGAATTATCCGAGATCTCAAATTAGATTTTGCATTCCGGTGGTGCAAGTTGGTTTAATTTCTTGTCGGAAGTGGCGCTCCGGCTAAAACTAAATTTGATACTGTCTCGCGTGCTTAAATAAGTTCCCTGTTTATAGGGTGGTAACAGTGTTAAACGCAACACATCCGATGCATTACCCGGGGAACGGGTTAACGAGTTACGTGTGCCCGTGTCGTACGTAATTAACCGTACGAGAAATATGACGGCTTAACGCATAGACAGGACCATCGTCATCCTGCAGCAAACGAAACCGCCGCGAGACTCCGGCGTTAATAATGTTCGCTTGCTGAGCGCTTTGTAATCCGGTTTAATCTAATAGTTTCGCTGATGAATAGCTGTCCCGGGTAATGGGGCCTCACACCGCCAATAATTTACCCCAGCACAAAGCGCGTCAACATAAATTTTTACTCGCGTCCTTATTGCCCGTCAGGTATAAAGATGTTTGACGGCAATAACCCCGCACCCTGTCGGTAATTGATTGTTCTACAATAATGGCGCTACGTTTTTATCCTAGGCCCTGGCGCCCCCGACCACCTCTCTTCGGTTCGACCGGGGACGGGAACGTATTAATAAAATTGGATTCGACCCGGCGGAGATTTAGGAGTATAAGCGCCGAAAATATGTGTTAATATTTCAGAGGGCACGTCGTGAATACTCGGACGCCGCCCGAGGACTGAAAGGAGAACTGCCAAGGCTCACACGTACGCAATTCTACTATAAATTTAGGGTGTTTTTATTGTCACATTTTGGAATAAAATATAGGTTGATAAGATTTCTTTTGTGCTATAGAGCAAACATACTCGACACAGTGCCAGTGGCACAAATTCTGGTCATCTCAAACTAAGTATTGCAAAGTATCACTTATCAAGGGAGATATGTTTTACAATTATTGACCGAGAGCCGTCCAATTTTTGTCCTACCTCTGAAAAGCTATAGAAGTAAAGAAAATGATGATCAAGTGTTAGCAAAATCAGCCTTAGGTAAGCCAAAAATAAGCAGCAGTCAGGCAATTCAGGAAATTTCTCAAACATTGAAAATCCCAAAAAAAACAAATGCAAGTTTTTAGACTTAATTACGTTTGTTGATTGTTTTATTCCTGATCTATCAGATAAATATTACCCGCAGAGAAAATTAATTAAAGACAAATAAAGGTTCATTTGGTAAGTACCACAAAATATAGCGCTTGAAGATTTAAAGAATATAATTAGTAGTGTACCATTTATAATAGAAAAATCTGTGGGTGCTTCCAAAGCGATCCTAGAAAACCGATCCGTTTAAAGCAGGGAAATAAAAAAAAACATTAATGATTACAGTCCGCATTGTGGTCCGCATAGTAAACTATGGAGGAATGGATGATTGCTAACATCCGAAGTTGATAGTTCTCTGTATTGCTCGTCATCGTATTGATGAAAAATATTGTTGTAGTTGTGAAAAGCATTTTTAAAATTGCACTTCAAACAATAATAATCGCGGTGTAAACAACGAATTAAATAAGAATATAAAAAACAATTAATAACGTACAATAATTATATTAATAATCAATCTAGCAATAACCTCAAACAATAAGCATACAGAAAACTGTCAAGTTCTGATGTTAGAATTCATCCATGGGGCACTACGATGCGCTGGCCCTGATCATTAAACCTATATTTATACCGCCCAAATTTACTGTGGTAGGGTATATTGACTTTGTCACAACATTTGTAACACCCTTAAGGCGTGGCAGGTATAAACTTGCTTATATATATATATTTTTGATCATCATTGAACACTGTATCGATTTAGCTGTCCGTCTGGCTGTCCGTCTGTCCGTCTGTCCGCCTGTATGAGTATACGATAACGGCCTTAATTGAATTAATTGATCTTAAATTTGGTATACAAGCTTCTCGTATAAAGTAAGGACAAGTTCGTAAATGGGAAAAATCGGTTCACTGGTTCACTCCATTTTTTAATATTTTAGGGTGGGGTATTTTAACTTCGGTCCGGCTGAAGATAATTTTCTTACTAGTTTTTTCAATTTTTCTGCTTTAACCGACATTTCCACGGTACAATTTTTAGCAAAATATAAGTTTTTGGTTTCCATTAAACGGAAAAATTTAATCTATCGCATAATCAGAGTCTACCCATAAAGTACACGGGGAAAAAACTCATTGGCCAAAAACTCATTAAATCACTCTAGAGGGCGCCAGTAGTACCTACAATATCGGCTAACATCGGTTTTGTTTAATTGCATTACACAATTTTTCTTTTATATATTATTTATGTAATGCAAACAATAAAAGTTAAAAATGAAAATATTTAACGACGTACTTTGTCAAAGTAATATTATAGGTTGATAATATGGTGACATACAGGCGGGATGTAAATTTAAAATACATCAAAAATTACAGCCATAACAAATGTCAGGCCTCAATAGCTCAGATGGGAGAGCATTCTGCTAGAGACGCAAATGCCCCTGGTTCAAATCCAGGTTGTTGCTGTAATTTTTGATTTATTTAAACTTTACATCTTGCCTGTATGTCACCATATTATTAACCTATAATGAAAGATAATTTCATGTTCCTAAATAATAGAGAAATGTAGGTAATTTTCCATTATAATTGTCGAGTCGTTGCCGCATGTTGTACTTCGTCAATAATTTATCAAAAAACGTAGCAAAATTCGTATTTGCCTTTCCTGTATTCCAGGTACCACCAATAATGGATTGAACAATTGCATGTCTGCGGAATCAGCGTTCAATGTGCAAATCGAAACCAGTGCCGCCCAACATATGCTTTTATTGTATTGTTATATTATTAAATTTCATAAATGTTGAAAACACCGCTCTGATAGTGTTTAGGGCATTTTTTATATAAACCCAAAAAATGTTTGAATAAAACCAATATTAAATCTGTGGTTGTAATCATTTCTTAAAACAAATCATCTGGCCTGCCCGGGGTTTGTTAAATTTAGCTAGTGTTAAATTTGACAATTTTCGACAATTTTCACCAATTCATATCCACCTAGCTTAATATACAAAAAAATAAAATATCACCGAAATAATACAGGGTGCCATTTAAAATTTCAATGATGACGTCATTTCCGGAAAACACGAGTATCCCAAAATTTAGCATTTTTTGTTTATAAACAATTCTCAAAAATTTCATTCGTCCAACGTCTAAAATAAAAAAAATAACCTGGTGTACCTATCGCGTGGGTAACCCGATGTAATAACGTAGACATTTTCAGTTTAAATTAATAATAAGAAGAGAGATGGTACAGTGTAATTTTAGCTTGATATTGTTAGATTAGGCAATCTAAATAACATGTTACATTCTTTAAGCATTGTTTATATTTTATGTGTTATTATTAGCCAGTCGTCTCTTCAGCCGTACTTATCTGCATCAGTAACAAAGATATTATAGAACATGGGATTTATTAACTCTGGTCCTGGCGTGAGACCTTCGATAAAGACCAGAAATCTACAGATCTGTGTAAGACATTTGTTTATTATACAATATGTCGTGTTAGATTGTTAGATATAAATGCTTCAGTAAAAGTTTAATTAAATTAAAGCCTAAAATTGTCGTTATAAAGTGTTTCTGGTTTATGTTTACAGTTAATCGTAACAACTGTAAATAATAGCAATAATTCATGCCCGACTGTCGCGCCAACAGCTAACAGAACTTTAAAACTAATGAGGCAGCTACATCACCTGGATGTTATACTCGCAAGTGCACAACCTGCAAATTATTCAATGTTTACTCTTGGTACGGTGCTCCCATTTCATTACTTAATTGGACAGTCAACGCTGCAACGTGGTTGGAATTTTAAAGTACTTACTCACTAAGGTTAAGAATTATCCTTGGCCTGTTGTCGTTTATTTTGGTACCATTTTATTCGCATTCTATGCCGAAATAGCTTGATATTAGGCCCTTAAGAGCAGGGATTCAGTATTTCACCCGGTCAATAACAGGGCCGTACATTAAACTTTAAAAACTTTCCCAACCAGAATCCTACAAAGGCGACCACAACGACTTAAAGTTCACAAGTTTAGGGAATTATTGTGGACTATTTAATAAAGAACTTTACTCGGAGAAGTCCGAGTGTTATTTAAGTTCATAATATAAATTAAGTTAAACCGAAAGACGCGAAAGAACAAAAATATTATTACAGGATTTTTCGTGGCTCAATGTCATTTTAACTGATTTTATTGTTTTAGGTTCTATAGCTTCAACTTTGGGTAGTGGTATTTCATTGCAGGCAAATTCGGACCCAAATTATGATAAGCCCGGTTGCTTAGCAACACTTACCTATTAAATTTAGCTATGTTTGGATTCTCTTTAACAAATTGCATCAATTTCACCTTGGAATATTTGGGCCATAATGTCATTTTTTACTTTTGAAATAAGTAAGTTTTTACAACGTAATTGCTGTTCACCCGGACTCAACAGTATGAAATAAAATGTTATACAATACACGTCCGGTAGGTCTTGTAACAGTACTCGTTTACATATTCCAGACTCGGCTCCTTCGTCGCCTCTTCCGTAATATTTAACTCGTTCTGTTACAAGTCGCCTACCGGACTTATAACGTAAATAATTTTTACAGGTTGATTACCAAAGGATTTTTTATGCAGCAATATTATTTTGTATACCTTTGTCAACATGGACACATTACAAAAATAATATCTACTTACTGTTATTTTTAATTGATTCAAAATGGAATATTTTCTGGAAAATGGGTTATTTGGAGGTGTTTTCAATATATTTTTTTGCACTGAAGAAAAATCTGAATCACCAGCCCATCACCTTGCTTCTTTTATATTTGATTTTTATTTGATAGCGCATAAATCACATCAAAGAAACGCCAACTGTTCAAGAACACTTTCAAATGTCAACAAATTTTGACGATAGTTAACCTAAAAGTACAGATTTTAGGGACTACTTTAGCAGTAATTTGAAGTTTCTGGTCTCGGGACACTACGTAAAACTACCAAATACCCTGTATAAAGAGCAATATTAAGGCAGTAGTTACATTGCAGTTTCGTTAAATTGCAACTATCAGAGAAACTAATAACATTCGGTGTGTGACATACTAGATATAACTTGCAGAGAAGTAAAAGGTTATTACAGCCAACATATATTATACAGCGTGCTTCATTTAAAAACCTCAAGAAGAAGCAATTTGAAAATGTTAAAAAATGATCATATTGTAGGATCAGCCTGTATAGCTTAGTCTTTCTTTTTCAAACATCAGCATCTACCTACTGGTTTTGGTGACTATCTGACAAAGTTGTAAGATAATATCTACTAAAGTTGCGATTTTTTCATAAACAATTGAATATCTCAGAAACTAATAACTTTACACACAGAAAAGTGATCTCTCGAACGAAGAGAGAATTACTTGGCTGACGTAGTTGGTAGGTTCGTATATACGCGAGAGATTATTGTCAGAATAATTACTAGATTTAAGAAAGTGGTTACTCTGTTGAAGTAAGTAAACAGTCTTCAACGAATTGTATATTTTTATTCCCGGTAAATATTTTTAGCTACTTAATGTAAGAATTTTAAAGATTTGGCACAAATACGTTTTCTATTGCTAATTAACAAGATAGGTATGTTATATTTACTTACTCGTTATAAACTGTTGCGTGCGTTACACCAAACTATTCCGTGTTGAAACGTTTATTGTACACTATAAATCACAATACACATCCCCAATAAATCACAAGGCACATCCCCGTTGTCCACTTCGTTGTTTTCGTACTAGGTTAGGTTCCGTGGCGCCAGCAGGTGCCAGCACCACGCGCGCATATTAATTCCAGAGAAAGGGATTACTTGAAGGAAGTGAGAATCACTTCAGTTAAATAATTGGTGGGTTTTGATTCAGTAAACAATACTTACTTATATTAAATGCCTTATATTTTCTTGGATCAAGTAACTACGCACTTGGATGGATTTACTATTACTTCGTTGGAGAAATTAACCTTTTTGGGACGAAAAAATCAATTACTTCTTTCAATACAATATTGGTTCTTATAAAGAAAGAATTTATTTGTTGACAGCATTTATCTGAGTAATTATTTTACTTATATTGAGTATGTGGCATTTCTTGTATATACCTAACTTTCGACATCCAAGTAAATATGCATTTGAATCTAGTAAATAAATTCAAGAAATTATGTTTTCTCGTTCCAAAAAATCACTTTTCTGTGTGTAGGTACAACTTGATACGTTGGAAAGACAACTTCCTTAGTAATCATAATATGGGATGATATAAAGGGAATTGCATTTAAAAAAGCTGAATATGTAGTGTTTCTGGCACGCCTACGTGCAACATCCAGTATAAATAAAATAATTTTGTGTTAGGAAATGATTTGAATAAAATGTTTCCTATCCCTTAAAATAAACGCAGTATCGTCACTGCGACCCTAGTGACTCATCCAGTATAATATAATTATTAAATACAAGTCAACTGATCTTGGTAGATAGTGTAACACGATTGACATAGCTAAGACATTAGCATCTTTGCAAAAGACCACACACAGTATCTTTGTGAATAACGTGTGTTCCAGTGGCCACACCATTTAAGTCTACTTTTCCTCGGACAAGTGTTTTTTAATATAAATTTTAGGACAAAACAGGAAAGTTTCAACAGGTATTCGTTTTCCCATCATTGTGTAGCAAACAACACAAATAAACAGTACATGAGTTCATCCGAAAAATAATCTTTAATGTTTGTTTATTTGTCGCAAATATCGTTCTTACCAAATACAAAAGAACGCGCAGTAGGTCACCAATTGTCGTTTTGCAACATCTGGGAGAGACATCGCAACGGGTCAGTGTGTTTCCGTTCTAATAACAATCGGCCATAACACAAACAAATAAACAACCGGCTCTCGATGGCAAACATAATTTGAACTTCAATCAACTCACTCGACGATTGTGGCTCCATCTATTTCACTGAGACACTTGAATCAACAGCGGCTTCAATCCGATGGCGGAGTGTATGTCAACAGGGGATTCCCGCTACCGGCAACAATGTTATTTTAGGGCCTCGCGTCGGTGTTAAGGGCCACCTAAAACCGCACTTTATGTTTCTTTTATACATTTCCAAGCGCTAGCGAGCAAACTCTGCCGTCTTCAGATTGCCATAGTGATTCTTTTATGTCTTTTAGTAGCAATAGAAAACCTCACCGTTACGATAATATGTAAGTGAAATACGCTCAAACTAAAACTTTTGATTTTTGCATTAAATACGCATTCAATAATTTGAGTTCTTACACTTTACAGTACGGGCCCTAGCCAAAATTTAAAATTTCTACTTGCAACTTTTGTGGCCTACTACGACGTATAACGAATACTGTTTATTTTTTTTTAGAAGTTGCGTATCAGAAAGGTTATCAAAACGATAAAAACGACGTAAACAATGAAATGTGTAAAAACGGAAGTAAAAAAAAAATCTGTCACCGACAGAAATGATGCAAAGGACAAAATAGATACAAACGATGCAGACAGACGACAAAAAAAGGACGAAAAGGGTACGAAAAAGACAAAAAGGTCGTAAAGGACACGAAATCATTTGCTTTTCGTCATTTGTATCCATTGCGCCCTATCCTTTTTCTATCTATTTACGACGTTTTAACCTTTTATTAGTATTTATTAAACTTTATTTATTCTACCATTACAGCATTTATGAATACATAGTACAATAATACAATTATACTACATCTTCACAATTCTTCCCTGTGTCGTCACCTAGAGCAGGGGTTCTCAACCTGTGGTACGCGTACCCCCTGGAGCGAAACGCACTTATGCGACAGCCGAGAGCGGGAGAAGGACAGCGCAAGCAGGTTGAGAAGCCTTGACCTAGAGTGATGAGAATATCGTCCTAGGGCTAGCGGTATCGAAGGTGTCTGGTTGTCGCTAATGTCCCGGTTCTGCTTAAGTCCTCATCTCCAGTAGAATGGTCCGGACTCTTTGTTTGAATTGTTTGTTACTTAGTCATTTGTCCCTGTCTTGTATGTTGTTGTAAGTGCAAATTGATGTGGTCGTAATGTACATCCGATTTTTTGATTTTTTCATTCTGTTAGTGCGTATTTTGTGGCGTTGTCTTGTATTGACGTTATGGATGTTGCAGTTGGTAGTTAGTGTCATGTCCGTTTTCATTAGTTTCTTTTGTATCTTGTGAATCAACGTGATGTCGCTCATCTTAGTCTAGTATATTTGTTGGCGTTGTGTAATCGAACTTATACAGCATCTTTTGGGCCTTGTTTTGTTGGATCTGTAGTATATTTATGTTTTTCTGTGTAGTTGTACCCCAGATCTTTCCTAAGTAGTTTATGTTCCCCAGGAACATGGCATGGTAGATGGGCTTTTTGAATGATCTGATTTTTCGCAATTGTGCTAGAGCTATGGCATTTTTGTTTCTTATTTATATGTGCGTCCCATTTCATGTTGTCTGTGATTGTTAGCCAAGACATTTGCGATATTTGCTCTATTTTGTGACCGTTCAGGTGGATGGTCAGTGCAGTGGGTTTCCTATTGGTATTAACTACCATGAAGTTGGATTTCTGTTCGCTTATGGTAAGATAGTTTTGGGTGCACCAGGCTACCAGTTTCTTCATATCCTCATCGATTTCGATTTGTAGAGTAGTCATGTCCCGTCCCGCATACGTTATGCATATATCGTCCGCGAATACGAATAATCTTCCATTCAGTTGTACATCGCCAATATCGTCTGTGTACAATATGTAAAGAGTTGGTATTTTGGGTATTCCACGTCACTTTACTAATCCTGCTACTATTATTTTTTGTGGTCGGTTTTCTATATAGGGTTTGAAGAGCTCGAGTTTTTCTTCCGTTCTATCACAGCTATTCAGCTTTTCCAGGATTCTTTCTTTGCTTACAGTGTCAAACGCCTTTCTCATATCAATGAACATCAAGACCACCTATGTTCTTTTTTGCGGCATTTTTTGTAACGTGTGTTATGACTGTTATGAGGTCCAAAACAGCTGATGATGTATCTGACTTTTTCTGAAATGCGTATTGATGCGTACCTATTAACTTACTACCCTGTATGTGTGTTTCTAGTCTTCATTTTATTATTTCCGTTTTGTTAGTCCGTTTTATCCTTTCTGTTCTTCTTGTCCCAGTTGTTATCATCATCATTTTTGTCGTTTATGTTGAATTGATCATTTTTTTTCTGTTAGTCCTTATCGGATCAGTCATCCTGTTTGTCCTTTTTGTTCTCTTCAAATATTTTTTTTTACATTGCTTTGTTAATCTTTTTCATCTATCTTTATGCTTGTTTTATAATCTACTTACCCGAAACTAACAAATTACAGTGTAACATCAACCATTACCATAGATAAGCAAAATATGAAACGTCTGAAAATTTTTAAAATTACCATTGCAGGTCATGGAGGTACTCATTAACAAATCTGATATGTAATCAGTAAATCAAAAAATTTGGAAAGCGTGTTCTGGAATTTTCTTGTTCGTCGAGTTGAAAGATAACGAAAACGTAGTTGTAAAATATTTGTCAAAGGTAATGCCCATTAAATTAATGCTCATGTAAAGCGCGCTTTATATGGTTTGTAGCTTAATAGGCAATTGTCAATTGTTGAAAAATATTCGTACATTTTTGTCGAAACGCATAAAATGTTTTCCATTTTATTAACGTACATTCCAGAACAATTATCAGTACCAATGTAAAAAGCACATCGAAAATCACATATTTGAACAAAGCAACAAAGATAATTGCGGAACCATGTGCGCACGTATTTCCGGATTGGCACTGAAACAGTTTCAGGTCAGTAATTTAATTGTAAACCGGTTCAGGATAATATACTATTTAATTTACGTTTACAAATATGCGCACGTACTTGTTGTAATGTACTGCGGGTGTATTATATATGGTAGATATTACATTTCAGTTTAACTGTGCGGATGTTTGGTAATTCAAAAAATCGTGGTGCGTTATTTCCGTCAAAGGTCATCAAATCTGCGAATTTCGCAGTCCAGTGAAGTTATCGAACTCTTGAATCAAATGAATGAGTACCTACTTTATTTTTTAACTTACCGGTAAATCATAATCATAAAATTTACTGGTGCTACACAGCTTACGAAAATAAAAAAAAATTCATAAATATAAATATAAATAACGTGAATAATTCAGCGCAGAATTATATAATAAACACTAAAATGACATATCAGTTGAATCAGGTATTCGTCATATGAATAAAATGCACTAGAAACACGTCCCTGCTATTTTTAGGCCACTTCTCCACACATGCCAACTCGGTACTAGTTGGCTTTGTGTTTACCCCTATTAACCTTGACTAGCAACCGTGATGGATGTTGAGGAGGAAGACAAAACCCTCGTCTTTCCTAGCACGTGAGCCCCACCCAAGACCCCCACCGAAGACCAACTCGACGAGTTAACGATGGTCTTCATCATGCTTCAACCAGACAGAATGGTGACGTACATCAACGTGTTGAGCACCATCTAACTATAAATCACAGGAAAATTCAGCGATAATTCATTCGTGACCACCTACAAGAAGAGGAAAGTCCTTCAAGAAGAAGAGGAAAGTGTTTCTCCCACCACCTATACCAATCCTCCTGCTTCGGCAAAAGTTGACGACAAGCACCAAACTCCTTCCAAACCTCCCGCTGCACCGGTAGCCCGATCATCAACTGCTTCCGCAGCACCAAAATCTCAAACCCGGCCACAATTCCCTAACCCCGGAAATCGGCAACCAATGCTCCTCCCATCGTTCTTAGTGTGCAGGAAAAGTGACTGTCATTACGGAAGACACTGAGCGAAGCTGGAATCAATCCGAAATCCGCGACGAACACCCAGACAAGGATAAACGATTGTTCCAGCGACACTTTCCGACCACTAGTCCATACTTCAGCAACTGCAATCAGTTCTTACTCCTACAAATGGTTCGAGTACATCTGGAAAATTTTGCAAAGGGTCCTTTGTAAGGTGCGGTTTTATGTTGATTGCATGGGTGTAGTGTGAGTGTAGAGCAAAAGGCAAAGTATGAAAAATATTCATAGACGAATTAGTATATTACACATGGGATTTATTTATAATTTCGTCCTTGGGGTTAGAGTTAGACACGTTTTAACAAATATTTCATAACACCCTGATCACTTCAGTCAGGACCGTGGCAATGGTGGGATTGGTTGGGCCTTGGTAACGATGGTGATCTTTTTACTTGTTTGAACGTTTTTATGAAAGTTTCCATAAAAAGATAAAATCACTAGGGAAAATTTAGAGTTTGTTTTGCGGCGACTTTAACGTGTGTTTGCATACCCAGGACGTTTGTGACGTAACATCCAACCCTGTTACATCAATGCGTGTGCCAGAGCTGGGATCGGGCAGCTGATCAACCCTTGCGTCACAATACAACTCATCAATGGTTTGTTTGGGGTAAGCCCCATTTCCGCCTCGCTTTGTGCTTGAATTTGGGACTATTTTCATTTATTTATCTTTTGTAAACATTGATCACACATAGGTCTAAGTACTAACAGAGCAGCCCGGAGATCCCTATACCGCATGACTCCACATCGTGATCGACTTCATACCCTGGTTCCCATCCCTTCTAACCCTCCCCTTCATCACCTCCCCAAAAACACAAAGTGACAAAAAATCGTAACCTATTCAGAAGAACTTTGACAAAAAAACACAACTCACCTTGGGGCTGGAGCATGTAATAATAAACCACGCATTCATACAGCGTAAACTACCACGTGACCGACCATTTCTTTGCATAAATAGGTATACTAACAGATTTTTTTAGTAACATTTCTCTCTTCATTTTGACTTGAACTTGTATTAGGCTATCAACTGTTTTTGAGATATTGTGAAATGGAAGTTAAAAACGAGCATTTATCAAAATATTATTCTGAGAAAACGCACGATTCTATTGGTTTTTTGACACTTCAGAATTATTTAAATAATATCTGCCAGGAACGTTGCATTTGTTGGGGTGGCTCTACGATTTGGCAAGCTAGATGTACAAATCCTGGAAAATGCAATAGTCTAGCAAGAACTAGTAGCTAGACTGAAACGGACTAAGCTGGGAGGGCCAATATTTGACCTCTTGAAAATCGTAGTGAAATAATTATTTTTCAATCGGTTTACAATTATTTATTTATTCAATTATTTATTCTTATTTAGTATTATTATTATTTATTAGAACACTGATACATCTCATTAAATTTATTAGACCTATATAATATAATTTAGATACAGTACACAATTACTAAAATTACACCATATTTTGAAAAGTAATGAAAAGCAAATTGGTAGTACCGAGCTTCGCTGAAGCCTAGGGTACTCCCTTTATGCAAAATTCCACCAAAATATAATACAGAACTCATGATAATTTACATATTCATCTTAAGTTAATCAACATTGATTTGTTATTCTAAGATTAGTGTTTTCCCCCTTTACATAATTAATACAAATTTTGCGAGTTCCGCTGCTAGTATTGCCAAATAATGTACGGCTGCCTGGGACCGTTTAACTTCCTAGTTTCTGATACAGCTTTATTGGCAAACTATAACCAAGCACGGTGCCCATAGTTGTTGTTGCATTAGGCAAATTGGCGTAACTCGTACCACTCTACATACATAGATTTGTATTTATGTAAGCAGACGTTGGTTCCGACCATGTTAATTATAGGGACATTAATTAATTAGATTGTGCTAGTAAACACTCCGATCAGTGTGGTGCCCAAAGTTTCGTTTATCGTTTCTGTTTGACAGGCCATGCATAATAAAGCATGCCACAGGTACGGTATATAGCTCTGCTATCTATCAACTTGTTAAAACAATGCCAAACATTAAACGTAAATGTTAAATGACTGTTTGAACAGTTCTGCATGTGATATTTTGACAAATAACGTTTATGTGGGAAACGATCAGTAGGAGGCTATCCAATTTACTACCCCCAGCCCGGTCAGGCTTTAGCAGCACTTTGTCATAAAGTTTCACGCACGTTTTTTTTTTTTACTTTTTGTGGAAGGCATGGAAAAACCCACCGCAGCCCCGCTCCGGTGTGGGGCGCACAAGTCACGCATTATTTTGAATAATTCACAACTCTTAATTTTTGACTATTTTTTCTTTTTTCAAGACTTCAGTTTAACAGGTGGAAGTACAGGACTACATTGATGAAAACCCCGATGCATCATTCCAAGAAGATGTTAAACAAAAATGAACCTACTTGGAGCAAAAATACTAATGGACTTTTTTTATTGAATAGGTAGTCAGTTAATGTCCTATAAAGATGTGTGCGCATTCGTGTTCCCAACCTTCGAAATCTCGTCACGAGGATATCTTGAGTATAGGACCAGCATCATCCGCAGAGCTAGGTTCTCCCTATGGAGCTGCAGGAAGATATGTGGAAAAAACTGGAGACTTACCCCTAAACGACTATACTGGCTGTACCTGACTGTCATTAGACCGATGATCACTTACGGTAGTGTCGCTTGGTGGCCGGCAACTCTACGGAGAGGTACGGTGACTAGTACAAACTAGTTTGCAGAGGATGGCTACATTAGCCATAACAGGAGCCATGCGAACGACGCCTCCGTGGCTCTGGAAATGCTGCTGGATCTTCCCCCATTGCATGTAGTGGTGGAGGGTGAACCCAGAATGGCAACGTACAGATTACTGCACATAGCAGAAAATGTGCAAAAATGGTGGAATTCGAGCCCAATAGACTCACGACGACGATTGAGTCGGACGAACTACTGGGTATGAGAAGTGATACCATCCCTGCCGAATACAGCTGGGAGACATCGTTCACTGTCCTACTTCCAAGTAGAGACAACTGGGGAAGGAGGGAAGCCTCCCTGCCCCAGGCCGATTCCTCCTGGTTTACCGATGGCTCCAGTACCAACCTTGGCACCGGTCTAGGAGTCTACGGACGCAAACCAAGAACAGAGATAAGCTGCAACCTTGGCAAATTTGCGACTATACTACATCGTTGACTGATAAATCACAAAGACCGGCAACCCGTATAGAAACGAGTGTCCCAACCAGATATGGTCTTCCCCACACCCCGCTCCCGGACTGGGACCACGGCGCTTATCGATGGATGGTGCTGCCTCGTGCGGACGTTTGGTAAAGCTACCATTCACAAGGCCGCACATGGCCGAGGCGCACTCAAGTTGTTCGGGATGCAAATAAATTGAATGTGCTAATCGGTTTACGATGCGCGCGAGCGCCGGGATGATACTGTTTAAATTTCTTTTTACTGAAAGGGTTCTTTAATGTATCAATAATTTATTAATGGTATATGTATGCATAGCATACATAAATAATAAGCATGTTTATTAGGAATTTAATGATAAAATCCTCCATGCTCACTGGTTATATATAAATGAAATAAAAACCCTGTTTTTTTTTCTTCCAGTGGATTTATTTATTAAATTGTTCTGTGTGGGACCTGGTTTCGAGACCATTGTAGCTTGACGGTAAATTATTGATTTGTTTTTGTTTTGTATTCTGAATGTTAATTTGTGATGGTTTTGTAGCGAGGCTGAAGACGAGACGGGGTCTCGGAACCAGGTCCCACACAGAACAATTTAATAAATAAATCCACTGGAAGAAAAATAGGGATTTTATTTCATTTATGCTTATTAGGGTTGTCCGGTTTTTAAAATTTTAAAATTCGGGAATGTGCAATTATGGAAAAGTTGTGAGTTAATGAATTAAAGAAAACACCTAACTTTTTTTTTACTTTGATGTTTTGAACTGCCGCAAATGCTTTAAAATTAGTTTAATTCTTATTGTTTTTGGTGTTGTTTTTTAAATATGATATCGAATGCATGAAGTTTATACGCGAGCCGTAGGCGAGCTTGTAAACACGTGAGCGGCAGAGCGACTTCGTTCGCATGAATATATTTTTTAAATTGTATATTTGTACAATTGCATGTCGAAGTGTTTTTGTGAATCGCATATTACGACAGACCAACTAAGGGTAATAAGATGCGATATTTCGCTATATCATACTTAAAAAACAAAACAAAAATGTCAAAAATTAAAATAATTTTAAAGCATTTGCGGCAGTTCAAAACATCAAAATAAAAAAATAAATTGGGTGTTTTCTTTAATTCATTAACTTACAACTTTTCCGTGATTGCATATTCCGGAATTTGAAATTGAAAAAAAAAACGTAGACTTCATTGTTCATTTTTTAGTCCATTTCTGTTACAAATAAATTTTTGAATAAAAATAAAAAATCATGAAAATTTATAATAACGTTTATTGAGCCCATTGTGTAAGCCTTTAGTAGTTTCATTTCCGAAACTCATGTTACTTACTTACCTCTTCTGGTATTCTAAGGGTATTGGAAATACTGTATAAAAAATAGGCAATAATATTTCCCTTGACGAATTTTTTTTTTAATTTCCATGTTTACAATTCTTTCGCTAACTACACTATTGTTACTGGAAGTCGTTGACGCAGGGTCCTGTGCATCGTCCGGAGTGTCATACTGTACTGTCAGCACTGACGATGTTTCCGAATCACTTTGCGACGATGTGCTGGAACCATCGGGTTCTAACTGCCTCTTTCTGGTATACACTTTTGCGGGTGGTTTCTGTAAAAAAGGTCGTACTGGGCTGGTGGGGACCGCAAACACCTGTTCATTTCTATTGAGACTCTGGTTGACATCTGAAAGATCATAAAGACATTGATAATAGGAGAGGTCAGGCTAAAAAAAATGTAGACAAAGTATAATATCTCAAAAATTAAGGTAATGCCTTTAAGAAATGGTACGTCAGCTGATGAAAGTCCAGAATAATAAAATGCGCCTGATTTGTTATTCTTTGATATACACGTGTTCACGGAACTGATATATTAGAACTATTGACACATCCACTTCCGGTTGGCCGGGAGTGTCAACCATCTTCAGAGTATTTTAGATAGTTAAAATCGCGTAGTTCCAAATTCCTGAGTTTCAGATATGTACATATTGTGGATCTTACAATACTTCTAATGTACCAGTTCCGTGAGACACTGTATGCAACTTGTATTAATTTTGTAAAATTCGCGCGTGAATCATATTCATAAAATTTTAAGAAGTGATTATTAGATAACTTAAAAACTGTAGCAAATTTGGACGCTTAGTGCAACAATTATCGCAATGAATGAATTATTTTAAGTAGGTATGTTTTATTGCCACAATAGATTTATTGCAACCAAATGCAATTAAGTAATATTTAAAAATATGTAAGTGGGTAATTCCATGCCAAATCAAAACTGTTCTATTCCTCACCACCTTGAATTTTGATGAAATTTTGTACAATTGTTGCCTTTATATTATAGAAAAATAAATTTTATGATATGTTATCCCGTTTTGGAATTATTCGCATGCAAACTTGAAAAAATCGTTCGGATATGATATATTTAAAGGCCGATTGTCGCTCACCTAATTCATCTAGAGCGGTGGAATAGGTAGGTGCCTTTCTCTTGATATGCAACACTATTGGGCTTGTGGAGAATTTTGTTTTCTTAATTAAAAATTAATTTTCAATCAAAAGTTTAATATTGATTATTTAAAAAAGTTAATTTTTTCAAATTTTGAAAAAAAATCTTATAATAGCTTACGCTGTTTTCAGTTAATTCCCAAAGTTTGATAGTGGGCGGAAATGGATTCATGGTAGAGCCACAGAGCATGAAAAATATGCCTTGGTTTTTAAATAAAGAAAAAAAATTCAAACAGTTTTTATTAAAGTAATACATATTATGTAGTTAGATAGTAAGTATAAAAAATTAACTGAAAATAAACTCAAAGTTATATTTTGCGATATATAAAGTCCATTCGACGTTCTTTTGTACTTGCAAATAACTCAATCACACCCTTATTGAAATCTTCGATCTTTACGAGTCAACGCATTAGAGCTTGAAGATGTTCCCACAGTCTGTTTTTTCACAATGAACAAATAATAATAATAGACTTTAAATCAGGTAAAGGCCTACCTAACTGTTTAATTTGCAATTTTTCCTCAATAGTACATGTTAGAAAAGGCTTATTCTGTAATGAACTAATTTGATTCATTGTGTATTGCGCGGAGCGGAACCTTTTGGTGTTATTATTTAGACGATATGAGACGCGAAATACGAGTAACACATGCACGCCGCACTCGATTGAGCCAGCTAGAGTTTGGCCCCAAATACGCATACAGAAGGCGACCTCGCTATACCCCCACCCACCCGCGCACCACCCCGCGGTTTATCGATCTGCCGGGCCAGAAATAAGTTGGCCCGGTTGGCGGTATGATAGCACGGTTAACCGCGTTGTTTTGGGGAGAGAAATGCGTTGCGATGTTTCACTACTCATTAAACTTACGCAGGCATTGTTTGACATTTAAAATGAAAAAAAAGGGTTTTTTAGAATTAATTAAAAATTCTTGCTGAGGTTGAAACTACAGGTAGTGCCATGGCACCTTGGCTCTATATAACGAGCCGCCCCTGCCACTACATACAACGGTCCAAGACATTAACACATATCAGATCATGACAAAAAAACGTAATAAAAATATGTAACTAACCTGTATGGGAAACGGGAACAGCAGTCGTTCGTAGGCGTTTTCTTGTGGCCGTCGAGGAATAAAAATCAGATGGTTTGAAATGTCTTTCACAAATTTGTGCTTCGTGTAATTCGTCTGCATCCATTAAGGCAATCTCAATATTTCCGCACCGTTTCTGCCATTCAATTGTTCTTTTTTTGTCCTTTACGGGAAATCGAAAATAACTATATTCTCCGTCTTGCAAACGATTTCTCCCACAATTCACGTAATAGCATATATTTGTTCGTATCGACATTTTGTGGTTTAGCGATCGCGCCGTTCTTAACACTCACTAAATCAAACAACCACACTCCACGAAGATAAAACTCAAATGAGGCGCTGCGCTCTAGTACGCAGACTTCGGTTTGCCACTAAAAAGCGCCATCTATTGTTCGGAGCGTGTAAGTAAGACATGTGCGCTATACGGGTCGCGCCTCTGTATATTCTTTCACTCAACGACTACATGCAGAGATAACTGCCATTGATGTCTGCGCCCAGGAAATCTTCACAGAAACTGGGTGGGCAAATCAATTAAAATCTTCTCAGACAGTCAAGAAGCGCTACGCTCGCTGGCGACCAGCTGGCGACCAATCTCTCGTCGTAAAAAACTGTAGGAGAACATTATCCCATCTGGGGAAGGCAAACAAAGTCACTCTCGTGTGGGTGCCTGGCCATGCTGGTATAAAGGGAAACGAAGTTGCCGATTCCCTGGCCAGGGTGGCGGCCAATACAGTACTGGAGGGGCCAGAACCGACTCTTGGAATACCGAGAGACGTGGCAAAACACTCGATTAAGAGATGGATGGTTGTGAAATCCTTGGATTTCTGGTCAGGATGCCCAGGGATGAGACATTTCAGGGCGGTGACAACATCACCATCCAAAATCAGAACTGAATCCTGGCTGAACTTAAGCAGAGTGGACATCAAAACTATGACTGCTGCGTTCACGGGACACTGCCGACTTTGGCATCATCTTAACAAGATAGGACTAACCGACACCACTGAGTGCCGCCTATGCCTGGAGGATGATGAAACAATGGAGCATGTTATCTGCTCCTGCCCAGCCGCGGATGGCATCAGGGTCAGGATTTTCGTCACGGTCAAAATCAAACTACAAGACCTGGAGAACACATCACCCGATAGGATGATCAGGCTCATTAAAGAACTGGACCTGGACGGTGAAGTAAAACAATTAGGTACTAGTAGTAGTAGGTGAGCCACAATAGACTCCTGCGGTCGCGGTGGATGGCTGGTTGAGCGGCCCGCTCACGTCCTCTCTAAATAGAGCCAGGACAAATTTTGAAGTTGATAAATTATCTCAAAAAGTTCATAAAATATTTTTTTAAGACAAAAATTATAAAGAAAAATATTCAAAATGTATTTTGAAAGTTAGTTTACAATTTTTTTTACTCTAAAACCGATGGTCTTGAACAAGCTATTTTGAGACCGGTAAATGCTTTTTATTTGTGAATATTTCATGTTTGGTTTAGATTTTAGGATTGTTTTAAGTTTGACGTAAAAGTTTACTTGCAACTGTTTGACGATTAAATCTCAGCAGTTTCATGCAAAAAAATGGAAAAATTCTATGATGTGAAAGACAATTACTGTGCTTATTTCATAATATTAAAATTATATTATTAACAGGCTGTCAAACTGTACTAAAATTATTTCTTACAATTGAGTAATAACTTATTTAAAGAAAAGAGGATAACAGATAAACTTTTGACTGCACGTATCAAATCAACGGCTGATTTAAATCGTCAACAAGACAAGATCATTAATGGAAAATGAATAAATAACAATACAACTTTGTGATTTGTTTGTGGAATTTTAAGTCAGAAATAATGAAATACAGAGTATTCAGTTAGCTCTTAAGAAGCGATCAGCATGGTTCGCAAAACGTCAGCAATTATGATTTTGACGGCATAACCTGGAAACAATTTATTTTCTAAAGGACTTAATTTTTACATACCGTATACCGTGACCGCGCACTAATGGAAAAAAATATTAACTTTTCACAAAATTGTATATTCTACTTCGTATTCAAGCTTCTGTATTGTTCTTAACCTTATAATGCAACTTTATGTTCAAAGCTGTGCAAAAATATTATTTGAAAAAAGTATTTAGAAGTATTAATGCTCTTCAATGACGAAATCAGATTCATCCTCTTCATTGCTTATACCGGGTGGTTTTAATGACAATTAAAGTTATATTATAAAAGTGTTTGGATTGTCTTAAACCTAAAATGTACTCATTGGGGTTTGATTTATGATATATTGGAAGGTATCTGAACTTTTATCTGCGTTTTAAGTACAAAACATTTAATTGATTGTTTATTCTTTAACAGATTGTATTCAGAACTTATAAACTGAAATTGACTTTTTAGACGAGATACGTATGTTCTTCTAAAAGCTAAAGAACAAATTCCAGCATACCTATTGATTGTGAGATAACTTTAATCGCTTAAACTACGGTTCAAAACTTGAACTAGTATCGTACACGTTTTGCGGTTTTTAGGGTGGAATTCAGAGACAGAAATTAAGTGACACTCATACTACACTCACACTACAATTGACCAGTCGCACTCAATTTGGAATTTAGAAAGCAAACACTTTCATGTCATACTAGAGTAGGTATCCCTAAAGCAAAACTCAATTGTGTTTGAAATTCTAGGCAGATTATACTGAAGGTAATACTGGACTCAACTCCGCCTTTTTGACGGTATACATACTTTTGTTGGTTAATTTTTGTGAAAATGAAAGACTTTAACGATTGTGTTAATGACGTGGAAGGTACTGCTCCTCTAAAATTAAAATATTAACGGCGACTGTGTCTACAAAAGATCTAGGCACACATATGCACCGGTCCACAACCCGAACACTCTAGCAAATATCAGAACACAGTGTTAGGCCGGTTACAGTGCAACGCTGACGGTCGGTACCGACCATAGATCCACTGTTGCTTTTTAAACACTTTCAGAGCAAGGCTGACGCTCCTCGCTGAGCGTAGGTCGGGTATTGATATCTCAACACGTTATCAGCTTTTAACAATCGATTAAATGTATAATATTTGTAAAAATTATTCGTTCGGTAGGAGTTAATCGGTCTCCGTGCAACCAGTTATAACTCTCAATTCACACTTAACATTTAAAATGCGTGGTTTCAAGGTTTACTTAAAGCTGTGTCTTGTACAAAAAAATCACATTTTGAGATTAATCAAAAATCAAAATTATTACAATAGATACCATTTTGCAACAGAAAATTTGAGAACCTGAGTAAGTGTTTAGTTAGTTGGGTTCTTTACGGGGTGTCTGAATCTCAGACCACTATTTTAGTTCTGCGTGTAGAGCATACTTCTTTTTTAATATACAGGGTTAGTCAAAATTACCCGAACACCTAAATAATTCACCAACCTTAAACAACATCAAAAAGGTTTTCAAACAAAAGTTTTTAGGCTTTAAACAAGCTATCGTTTAAATATATTTTTAATTCCTTTTATTATAGAAATTTGGTCACCTTTCCTTTTTAAATAGAACACCCTGTCTCTTTTTACTTTTTTAATTCTAAAATTAATTCTAAGAATTTTTTTGTAGGAATAATTTCTGTATACAATATATCATTATTGAGTTTTATTTACATAAGTAAATAATAAAAACTCATAACTTTTATGTTTACCAAACGGATAAAAAATTAAAATAATCAAGAAAAAATAAAACACTTAAATAGAATTAATATTGAGTTAATATTGAAATTCAGGAGCTTTGATTACTTGCTTATAACTAAAAAATGATGCATTTTATAGAAAAATGATTCCTACAAAAATTTCTCTTAATCTAGGAATTAAAAAATTTAAAATATACAGCCTTCTATTAGAAAAAGGAAAAGATAGTTGGAGGTTTATTTAGGTGTTCCGGTAATTTTTAATAATTTTGATTAATTTCTTTAACTTCAAAAATGATTTATAAAAGTTTCCTACAAAATTTCTACAAAAAATTCTTCGAATAAAAAAAATTAAAATATACACGGTGTTGTTCTATTTGAAAAAGGAAATGTTACCAAATTTCCATAATAAAATGAACATCGTGGATATTAAAAATATATTTATACGATAGCTTGTTTAAAACCAAACAAATTTTTGATTTTTTTTATTGTTTACGGTTTTAGAATTATTTAGGTGTTCCGGTAATTTTGGCTAACCCTGTAACAGATCAACCGCAAATTCCATAGGAATTAAGGTTGGTTATAAAAACTAAGAGGACCCTGTAGAAATCACACCTCGTGTGTATGTTTATTCAGTATTTATACCTATTTATTATTTTATATCTACAGTTTAATGTCTTATTTTAAAATGTTTGTTAGTGTGATTAATTGTATATTTTATATCTTTGACACCCTCTAGTTAATAAAAATAAAAAAAAGTGTACGAGAAACAAATTTCGTTAATTATTTCTAAAGAAAAACGTACACAGTATGGATGAAATCAAACGCATATAAAATGAAGACTCTTAAGTTGAGTGGAATTTAAGTGTAGTATGTGTGTCACTCAATTTGTGTCTCTGAATTCCTCCCTTAGTACTGCCATCTACTGTTGATGTATTCGAGTTAGCTTCAAAAGCAAACCTTTAAACAAGTGTCTTATTTGGAGTAAAGCAATTTTCAATTATCTCAGGATCCCGGGATAAACTAATAAGCCGATATATAAAAATTTTGTTTCGAATGTTGAACCATAGAAATAACTTGGGGGTATATAGCTTAATAACGTTGCTATTATCTTGTCTTTTATTGTACATAAATATAGATTCGAGTTTGTTATTAAATTCAAACAAGATTATTGAAAATCCCCTCGTGATAAGAGACGATTTCTCCACCCGAGGGTTCGTTGTTCCTCCACCAGAAACTTTTTAATACAGAAATCCGATATTATCGCAATCAACTTTAGGATTTTTCGAGGACAGGGTGGGTCTCGGAGTTCGCATGTCGACACGTGTTACCCATTTATTTCCGGACCCTAGCAGCTCGTTGGCCAAGTCGGTCGACTTTCCAAGTAATTAACACATTAATAAAAAGTGAAATATTTCAAGTTACCCGCCGTAAGCACAAAGAACAAAAAACTGGAGCACCCGAGTCTCAAGAACATATGCAGCAACATCTGTATCCGTCAACGCGTAATGATGATCGCGGAATGGCATGAGTTCATCACTTACCGCAAAAAAGCTCGTTTTATTAGCATAATTTTGGGGTATTAAGTTAAGCTAAATTCGCCCGAATATTGACCTTTGCTTTAATGGTTTATTTGTAGTACTTATACTATAGGGGTGAATTACATGTATTTTGTACATAAACGAGATATTAGCACTATAGATATGTTGGATACATTATGATCATAGTCACGATATATAATTTAAATATTATTTGTGTCAAACACAGATTATTTATCTTTGGCTGATGCCGGGTTAGTAAGAGGGATTAATAAACGGCCTTCAGTGGCATTCATGTGTTTGGTACTATATATTTCGTAATGTGACTGAGTACGCTAAGTGAACTCTATCTGTGAAAGACATAAAAAGCATTTGAATCGGTGTGGAAGAACAGATCAAGTTCAAAATTTCTCATTTAAAACTAAGACAGCCATTTTGTATAAAATTTCTAGATCTTCTAGAGTAAATTTAACTTCAGAACAACTACCTATGTCATTTACTACAACTTTCTGTTCTGACCAATCCAGTAAAATGTACAGTTGTGAAATTACCTACACAGGTTTCTTCAGTTTCCCAAAAACGCCTTATTTGGACTTACTCTGGTCTTTCACTCACCGGATCATTTGTTTTCATGGCAAAAAAATTAAGAACTGGAAAAAAGTAGCAACAATATGTGTTGGAATGAAATAGAATGTCTTCTGTGTTGAAAATAAAAATGCATGTCTCTATGTGTCTCACGGGATGTTGGATTGTATGGGTACTTTTGTTACTATTAGATTTTGATAGTCGGTTATATGGCCAACGTAGTGCAGATTAGTGTTTTCTCTAATAATTCATTGCGAAACGATTGACTTCCTGATGGTTTCATAGATATCTTGAAAAAACATGTTTTGACATCTTGCAGGGACTTATTTAACACTTACTTTTATGTTAGTTACTGATTATGTTAGTTTGATTTTTCTTTATTGACGCTATATTGGTTTTATAAATATTCGGGTCCAGCATTGTTACTGGGTGATTTGAGCTGTATATGTTGGATATATACCGGGTGTGTTATTTGTATCCCGGCGGTCGATAGTTATCAAATCGTTTGAGAAAGAAAAAAATGTTTTATACAAGAGTTGTTTGACTCATCAGTTTCTATACGTAACATTATTTTCATTTATACAGAGTGTTGCATGTGCCAACTGTGTAAGTTGTACCTGTGTAAAGTAAATAGTTTTTTGAGATTTTCAATTGTACCTATTGTTCAATTAACAATTGCAGGCCTTTTTTGAAAACTACGTAAATACTAAATTTTTGCAGATATTGTCCCAAAAATGTCACATAATAACGGAAACCATAGCTAGAGCTAATGTTATGTAAAATTAAATGCGCCATACAGGGTGATCGTAGCATGCAGTAATTTTTAAATATTTATAAATGGCTTTTTCTTAAGATTTTTAAATAGAACATGTTTAGAACGAGTTTTTGTGATATTTGAAATTTAAAGAGTATGCTATTTAGTATCTTAACATTCCTCTGTAGACAGTGAGTTCGGTAGCATGATGTAAAATATTTAAAGGGTTATAGAAGAAGCCGTTTAGAACCTATTTAACTAGATTTATTCATATATAAAGTATTACGGTTATCAAGGTATTACACAATTTTATAAGTATGTTTTGCCATCTTTGTAAACTTACAGCGAACGAACCCGAAACCCTAGCAACTTCAGTTGCACCCCGAAGTAAACCTGAAGCAGTGTACTTTTAGGGGGCCTATCGTGTAAATTTGTACATGTGTGAAAATTGTGTGCAGACGGTTTATTGTAAAGGTATGTGCGTTCATACACAAAAACAAACAGAAACGCTAAAACCTGTCTTGATGACGTTTGAAAACGGATATTTGTTCAGTATAAAAAAAAAACAACCAACAATATCTTCTTAGAAAATAAACTGCTTCCGGGTTATGCCGTGTGTCAAGATTTGTTAATGCTGACGTTTCGCGAACCATGTTGCTCGCTTCTTCAAAGCTAATTGAATACTGAAGACCTACCAAAAAAGGCTCCCTTATATACCGCAAGTCTCAGAGGAACCGCAAGAGTCTAAGGGGTTCGCTTGCTTACCATACGTAAGTGGGGTATCGGAGAGAATCGGTAAAGTACTGAAGAAATCGGGTATCACGGTAAGGTACAGAGCACCAGCTAAGGTAAAGGATCTTTTGCCTAACCCAAAGGATATCACACCACTCCTGAAGAACGAAGGGGTATACAAGATAATATGTGAGTGCGGAACATGCTATGTAGGACAGACAGGACGAAGCATCGAATGTCGAATCAACGAGCACAGTAGGGACACCCGGCTAGGCAAGATTCAACAGTCCGCTGTTGCTCAACACTGCCACGAGTCGGGACACACAATGGATTTCGATGACGCGAAGATGTTGGCAAGGGTGGGTAATTATCATCGAAGGCTTATTAGAGAAGCCATCGAAATTTACAAACATCCTGACAACATCAATCGCGAGGACGGTACTGACATTAGTAGGGTCTGGAAATCGATCCTAACGCGATCAGGTGGAAAACCACATGGAGCGGTAGCTCCAGATGTGCGCAGTGAGGTGTAAATTCAGGTATATAAGGGGGTTTCTTGGTAGGTCTTCAGTATTCAATTAGCTTTGAAGAAGCGAGCAACATGGTTCGCGAAACGTTAGCATTAACAAATCTTGACACACGGCATAACCCGGAAGCAGTTTATTTTCTAAATGATTCTGGCCGTGAAAGCCTACGTACTTACAATATCTTCTTACTATTATTATTAATTGATTTACAATAGGTTATTTTTCGGGAGAGACAACTCAAGATAGGGATAATGAGAATGGAGAGTGGGTTATTTGGAAGTGATTACCATTTTGCCACATTTTTCACGATTTGGAAAAATTACAGATCTAGCTGTTAACATTTTTTGTGTTATTATTGTTAATAGGGATGTAATTGTTTTATAACTTTTCATCTTTCATGTTTGTGATCTTAAAGAAAATAAATTTCAGGTCAAAATATGCCAACATCTTTACATTTTGTATGTTAAATCAAAATTATAACTATGGAAATGGATCATACAAAAGTCCATGCGGGGCCACAGTGTATGTTCAATTTGTAAAAATATTGGTATATCATATATTATTAGTAAGTATATTATTATACAATGGTTTTTCTTCATACTCATTCACATGTATTGATTGATTACTTTTTAGTGATGGAAATTCTAAATAACTGTTTATTGCGGGAAACATCTTCACTGCGAGAACGGATACATTAAGAAATGTTGTAATCGAATTTCTCAGATAAATGCTATCAACAAATAAATACTTTCTTCATAATAACCAAGACTGTCTTGAAAGAAGTAATTCCATTGAATAATCGATAAAAAAAATCTGATGTGGCCAGGCACATGACTTTATCATACTATATATAAAATTAATAGTTTAGCTGCATGAGATCCTATTTGATCGAGATCGTCTATGTCTGCATTAAAATAAAACTAGTAGAACTGAACAGATATCTCGATTAAAGCTGCGTAAGGATATTGTACTCCGTTGACACCGGGTACACCGTCCAAATGACACTTACGTGTTAGTGGGTGTAAAAAGTGTAACGGTGTTCAATATCCGAACGCAGCCTATATTGACAGTAGTATTTTCAAAACATTAGCGTTTGACACTAGCTACTGTCATTAGAATCAAAAAATGTGACATATCCTGGCTACTAGTTTTAAAGCAGTAGGTACGACCGATCTCGACGAAATAGAATTTGCTCATGCAGCTAAACTATAAATTCTACCAAAAAATGTCATATACATAAATTATAGAAAATTTCCTGTCCTTTAATTTATTATTTAACTATTTTTACGACATTACACAAATAGCGGCTCATTTGCAAAATCATCAAAAAATGCTAAGAGTAAACCACCAGTTCCTTTGGACACTTTTCAACAGAAAGCTTTTCAGCTCTAAGTTCGGTTATGAAACTTCTAAATATGAAGTTTTGTCCCGATACCTTTAGTAGTTTCTCCGGAATCGTCGCCACAAAAAACGGGCACACACACACACACACACACACACACACACACACACACACACACACACACACACACACACACACACACACACACACACACACACATACACACACACACACACACACACACACATACACAGACATTTTTTGTACCTTGGTCAAAAATGTTCAGGGGACCCAAAAAGACATATTCCCGCTAAAATCTCAAAATTTTTTTTTGACACGATTACAATACTTTACATACTGCGTATGATAAAGTAAAAATGTCAAATTTCTTCAACGAAGTACTTGTATCCATTCCAGTGCGTAGTTACTTGACGCAAGGAAATATAAGTTATTTTACATAAAAAGTATTGTTTTCTTGAAAATGGTATGAAGAGTGCCAATAGATGTGGCTTTAGTGGTCTGATGGTAAAATGTTTCTTTGGGTACCTATATAAACGCTAGCAGGTCCAATTACTGATCCTTGGGTCTGATGTATCTTTGATTGTCGTATTGTCGAAAATCAATCTGACCAAGAAACCTCAACAGCTCGATATTTTGTGGCAGTACATGCACGCAAAGTGCGATTGCGCGGGGCCAGTGAGTCAGGAATAATATTATAATCCCCATGGCTCACAAGGCTTGCTGGATATTAGTAGAGAACTACTTATGTTTTAAATCTATAAAATACTTGCAGCAAGTTAGATAACTCCTTAAGGCAAATAAAAATGTGCACTTCACTGAAGACTATTCACTTACTTCAATGCTGTAACAACTTTCCTAAATCCAGTAATTATTCCAAGAAGCAAAATTTCTTGGTTGAGTCCAAAATCTCTCGCGTATATACGAAGACCAATTCATCCAAGTAATTCCCTCTTCGTTCGAGAGATCACTTTTCTGTGTTTCTCAATTTTTGTCTAGTAAGAATACCGTGAAAAGAAATGCGCTAATAATTGCACTATCACTGCTAATTGCAAAGTATTCTATTATCCTAGCAATGTGAACATATCTGGCATGAGATTTAACTTGTGTGATTGTTAGAATTTAAATAGCACTTCACTTTTGTGCCTATGTGGACACAACTGCAAATATTACCTATAAATAAGAATGATATAAAAGTCAATGAATACTGTGATTTAATAATAATTATCAGTTAAAAATACTAGAGTGTCTCACTAGCGGTTTTCATAGAATTCCATACAGAAAAGTAACTGAATTTATTTTTCTGATACCAAACTCTTAAATGAAAGAAAGTTTTTGCGAAACCGTGTAACAACAACTGATTTGGACATTTACATTGATATTTTGCAGGTTTTCCTATCACCAATTCAAGTCAAATTCCTGGATATAATATTTTATAGGTGTGACGTGTACGACAAAATAATCCCAATTTTTATAGGGACCAGCTCGGAGAAAGTATATAGAAACGACAGTCACGTTTTATCGCTGCCCTGGCAAATTGCCCCCATTTACTAGATTTCATCCTCGAAGAAAAAAAAAGGAAGACGAGGAGAAAAAGCTCCGGAACCTCTTCACGTTAGTTCACTTTTTACCTAATGAAGGATAAATATCTGGTAATAATTTTTAAGAGGGTCCCGTCTGCTAGAGTAGAGAGGTTCGGGCGTGTTTTCACTCGCAAGTGGCGCCCCCTAATCGACTAGATTATCGGTATAATAAACCTGCGGGGCAGACGAGCGCGGCTCCATGTCCGATCCACTTCGATCTTGTTCAACGCTGCTGATATCCCGGCTGTTCCTTCAGGCGGAAAAAAATATGTGGGTGATCCGCGATTATATGGAACAATAAAAGATATCTCCAGGTTCGTTCAAGAAAAAGTTTAGTCGGAGAAACACGTCGAAGGGATAACCCGTGAAAGAAAAACACCGCGCCCTGTTTCCTCCAGTAAACTTGATTAATTGCCAGGTAAACCTGACTGAAGTAATACTTGAGGAAATCGAGTGAGACTATAAAAGTTCTACGAATAGCTGAATGGAGGATGAATGAGATGTATATTTAGTAAATTACTTACTTTCCTTTTCCTTATTTAGCCTTCTTAAGGTTTAGAATCATGTTGGATATACATGCCCTATAGCTCTAAATTTAACATGCTCGTGTTTTCGCATTCCACATTTTCACGATAAACATATTATGTAGGATAAACAAATCAACGCACGTAAACATGGCAAGCCGTGGGCGTATGCCAGATCGACATGCCCTAAAGCTCAGAGTCAATAAGTTTCGAACTACAGCTCCAGTCGTGTATATAGAGTATGACGGCACACAGTTGATAGAAATACGACGTTGATGTACCTTGAAGGAGCATATCCGCCAAGAACAGAGGAGCAATTTTATTCAAATAACGTATTGCCTATTAAGTAAGTTTTAAGTACCACAAAATTGTATTAAAGCAATCGTCTAAGGCCTGTCGTGGTAAATGCGAAAACTGCGAAAATGTGTTGACGATTTTCTTCAGCCGAATAGGACTCCGCTTTTCTTTACTTATTTTCTCATGAAGTCGTTAAGTTACTTCAAGGTTAGCCGTTATTTTTATAAGCAGATTAGTAACTCTGAAGAAGAAGAAATTGCTTTTTACTGCTATTCACCACATAATATAAAAAAAAATTCTTTCCCTCGAATTGATAAAACGCTTGCTGGGAGACGAATACTTTTGGATGAATAGAAAAATACATTTGGTACATATTACAGAATGCAGTAAACAACAAAGCGACAGAATGTGGCTTTCATCTGTGATTAATTGGTATCACCGCGAGAAGGTTTCACCAAGTGAACAAGGTTTAACATTAGAGATGCCCAGGTGAACTTGATAATGATCATATACTTATACAGGATGTCTCACGACACATAAGCATAAGAGCATACTCTGAAGCCATTTTTGTTGACAGAGAATGTTTCTGTCTGCAAGCTTTTGTTCGACGATATTCTGTTTTATTTCTTATTGAAAAATACTTTACAACCATGTGTAACACGTTTCTGAAGTTATCCCAAAAGATGCCTTTGGGTGGCCAGCCAGATAACGTGACATAACTTCAATATATTTTTTTTATTGGACTTCATAAATTCCATCTTGTATCTACGGAACAGCTACAGTATTAATTATATTACCAAATTAAAATTAAACTACAAAATTTAATTTAGAACTAATATCGTCCAAATTTAATGTACAGACTGTTTCAGAAATAACGGCTAACCTTGAAGGAACATATGCCCAAGGACGTAATAGCACATTTTGTTAAATAACGTATGATCTAAGTCAACGCATTCTTGAGAAAATTAATAAACAAAGACGGAGTCCGTCCCTGCTCAGCGCAAGAAAATCGACAACTCTCCATCACAGTTGAATCGGTGAGTGGAAGAACAGAATAAGTCCAGATCAGGCGTGTGTGGCAAACTAAAAAAAACTCTAAAATTAGCTGTGGATTTTACAAATTTTGTAAGCACAGAAAAGTTGTACTAAATTTCATTTGCAGTTGTTCTGGAAGTAAATTTTGGTTCAAAAGGCAATAATAAATAAGCAATTAGATAAAACATCGGCTGCACTCGTTCTGTTCTTCCAGTCAACGACATGCTTATCGATAATAATGTCTTATTTTTTGAAAAAATTATGCTATTAGCACAAGTGGTAAATAAAAATGAGATATAACCTGCCTGTATATAACAGCCTGTATATTTTGACATTTCCTGTTACAGTCTTCATTATTATATCAAAAACATCTAGAAATTTATTAACAAAAACCTTTATTACTTAGGTCTAAAAATTAAAAAAGAGAAAATTGATAACAAAACATTATTACCTTTTCTACTGCAACTACTCTAGTATGTTTATGAGTATTCTCAACCATTGACATTGTCGGTTAATTTTTTGTTGTTATTTTTTGTTATCAATTTTTTCTTTGTTAATTTTTACACCTAAGTAATAAAGGTTTTAGTTAATATCTAGATATTTTTGATATAATACTGTAACAAGCGTAGTAACATTCATATTCATATTGAATAGGCAATAGAAGACTAACAGAAAATGTCAAAATATACATGCTGTTCTATTTCAAATTCAAAAGTTTGAGGTTATATCTCAGAAACCGGAAACGTTGCATCAACGATAATAACGCCAGTGACTTCACATGGTTGCAAAATACTTAATTCCAAAATTTCGTTAAATTCGGTCGAGCCGTTCCAGAGATTTTGTCACTTTTATTTCATAACCTTCCATTATCTTTTTCTCGAAAATTTTCTTATGCAAGGCCATAAAAATATTATGCTACCATTAAAATTATTAAAAGATCTGTCAAATTCATTAAAAAATATAGGGTTGTTATTTAAAAAAAAATTATATGACGTCATCTGTTAAAAACAACCGCGCTCCATGCAATGAGTGGAAAAGCAGCGTATGTCCTGGACTTATTCTGTTCTTCCAGTCATTGCGTACGGTGCTTCTACAGCAGTACTGGTAATATATATGATTATTTTTTCATATTTTCGATAAGATCGAGAAATTTTGTACTAAATGGCTATCTTAGTTAAAAATGTCAAATTTTGGACTTATTCTGTTCTTCCACTCACCGATTCAGTTGTAGTGCAACTGGTGGCACAACAACCCCGCCGGCAACATACCGATATCCCTCCACATTGGCGTGACGGCTACGGTGACATTGACCTACATTCGCCAGGCTCATATGTTGTCAGCTGATTGTTGGTTTATCTACGATAAGAATCTTTTGAGTTGTGGAATCTTCATGTGGTTGTGTTTGTGTACTACCAGAGACGAATGGATGCCAATTGTATGCGACGAATGGCTAAAATGCGACATAACTTTGAGCGGCCGGGGTAGCAGTTGCTGTATTAAGTCGGTTTGTTTTGTTCGACGGATATAGCTTACCAATCACAATGCTTGTAAATCCGGATCACATTTCTAGATTAGGTACATACTAATCTCTGTAATTTACAACCGTATTCGGATCCGTCGCGATCGGCTATTTACCAGCGCCGGCCTTAGACGATATCTTCAATACAATTTTGTTAGTACTTAAAACTTTGTAATAGACTATAGGTTATTACACCAAAATTGCTTTAATGTTCTTGGTAGATGTGCTTCTTCAAAGTTAGCAGTTATTTCTGAAACACCCTGTATATTAAATACTGTCTGTTGAGGATTTTTGTTCTTAGAAATTCCTTTGAGGAGTTTTTAACTTGTAGTGCATAAAAATGAAGCATTGACGTTACAAGGCCTAAATAATAATGCGTATACCTACATTTAAGATGTTGGGAAATTTCCATTCTATCCTAAACGTGTCCTAAAAGACTCCGCACACGATGGGGAGTCATGTGGTATAGGGGTGTGTAGCGGAGCGCTGGGTCCGATACTGCTGGTAATAAAATAAAAGGATATTAACAATTATTTCATTATTACTATGTTCGAACAAAGTAATTTGCTATATAGTGAAGTAACCAATTTAGACATGAAATCCAACGCAATCGATAGCTATTTATGGCTATGGACTTTTTTTAAACATTTATTATTTTTTGGTCATTCATAAACATACATGATGCACTATACAAGATACATCAAGATATTCTGCACAGTTACGTATCACGTTGTCTCTGTCTTCCCTCAATCCTCGCCTCGGGATTCGGACGGTGTCCTTTCTCGGGCAAACGGTGGTAAGGCTTCAAGATAATTTTACTCAGTGACTCTGGTCAGTTTCGCGCTCTCACGTCTTGTGTTTTAATATATCGTTGGTGTTAGCTTTGAAGCTTTCGTATATGATGTTCTTCATGTCATCAGGCAGTGAGTTGTAAAGCGCTATCTCTGTTGTTTTCAAAATTGGTGCGCATCTGCTTGTTCGGTGTTTTTGTATTCTAATGTGTGTCATTGTTCTTGTTCTATGGCTACACGTACTACATTAGATTTAGTGAGTTTTATTTTGGTCTTTATGGTTTTGTTTTATAGTCTGTAGATCAGTAACATTTTATTTAGGGTTATTCGTTGTTGTAGTGTGAGCTCATTAGTGTGCTTGTGCAGTTCGATTGTTGGTGTGTTTCTGTCAATATTGTGTAGTATGTTTAACATTATGTTCTGTTGTCTTTGAAGTTTATTTATGTTAGCTTTTGTGGTGTCGCTCCATATGTTTATTAGGTAGTTCATTCTTGATGTATATAGACTGTTGTAAATTGGCACTTTTAAGTAGAAATGTATTATAGCTCTTGTTTTGTGCATGGCAGCTATACTTTTAGCATTGTTTCCCATTAATTTATTGA
The DNA here is from genome assembly GCA_963966075.1 of Aphodius sticticus. Lineage (NCBI taxonomy): Eukaryota > Metazoa > Arthropoda > Insecta > Coleoptera > Scarabaeidae > Aphodius > Aphodius sticticus. Next base: position 24,646,680 of record OZ014510.1, read on the forward strand.
TGTGTGCATTCCATGACAAATTCTCCTGTATGGTTCTTCCAAGGTGCTTCAGCAGTTGAGTCAACGGGTTAGATTTTGTAAAAACCTGATAATATGGATTTCATTTTTAAGTAAAACCATGTTTCTTTTCAGGGCAGATCCTACCGCTATTCATTCCTCTGTCTAGCAAAGCCATGAGGTATTTTGTAAACAGAGACGTTTTCCACCCTTATTAACACACTACCTCATTCCAATTTAGCCTCTTTTCCTTCGCTTTTTTTCTCTTCCGATAGACTTTATTACGTAAATTTAATATACCTATCACAACATAACAGAAACTAACTTACTAACAACCTATACCCGGTGCATTTTAGTAGCCTTCTTCTGAAAGTGCGATGTTACCAGTCGTCCATTCGCGGTTCGGCTTTACTGAAGCTGGTCCGGATTTTCAGAAACTTTTTTTCTACCGGCTCCGGTTACTCCATGAGTTTTCCCACGCCCACTCTGCAGTCGTCTGCTGTTACTGAGTACGCTTATCTCGCAGCGCTTCTATCCGGCCAAGTTGAAATGGATATTGAATTGGGATGGGATTGAAAGTTGTGACATTAACACGATTAATCACTATCCGGTCGAATCCGAATCCGTTTAATTTAATTTGTATTTTGAACAAAATGGTACGTAAATTTGTCAGAAAGAAGTCATTAACCATTGATTCAGGACGGCAGCGAAGCGGCCATTCCAGGCTCACGCAGGAGGGACAGAATCGCGTAATATTGTGGTGCAGTACTGTGTATTAATAATGATGTATAGTCTTATACTGGGAGTACTGTACGTAAATATTATTATTATAAAATGTATTTGGCCATAATTTCTCTGGCGCATTCACCAAAATGACAATAAATGCTTTTTATGTTTTCAACAGTGCAACTTTAACATTACTGAATTATTAAAATTAAAGTTGTAATTAATAATATTAATCTAATATAAGTGTACGTACGTACACGATATACTACATTCGAGTAATTAATTAATGCAAATAACGAATATGAAGGCCAATGTTTTAGGGAAAAAGGTCAATCTTTTAAGATTGAGTATCAGGTAATCTAATTTAAAACATAAAAATACAAAGAGATTATGTTTAGGTACAACAAATTATAAAAAGATACAGCTAGGAACAATTAAATTTTCAACTGCAAGATTATAAATACACCGCTTATTTAATTCGTAAACATTTTTACAAATTAAAAAGTACCAATATCTCGAAAGCGATGGTTCTATTACTTAAAGGACAGATTACAATATGCAATCTACCGCAAACCAACAGCCACAGATATCGTAATACCCCACAGATCACAGCATGAGTATAATGTGAAGACAGCCTTCAGATTTTACCTGAACAGATTGTTGAATATCCCCTTAACACCAGATGATCACAAGAAAGAACTCACTACCATCAAGCAGATAGCAGCAAACAACGGTTACAAAGAAGATATGATACTCCAATTATACAGAAAATAACAATAGAAGTCTGAAAGAAATATATCCCCACATACGAACAGTGAACAACTACAGAAAATTGACATACCACCCTAAACTACACACAGTCTTGACAGAATACGACATCACAACAGCACACCCTACAAGAAACAGTATAGAAAAATACTAATGAACAATAAAGACTCCATCTCGCCACTAGAGAAGAGTGGAATATATGAGTTGAAATGTACTAACTGCAATAAAAGTTACATCGGACAATCAGGCCGCAACCTTCGCACTAGATTCCGAGAACATGTCACAAGAAGCAACTCAGCCGTCTTTCAACATATGATAGAAGAGGGACATCATTTCAACCTATCAAACATGAAACTTCTGAAAAACCTCCCTAAATCAGCCCTCATGGACATCACAGAAATTTATCACATCCACAAACGAAAAGACAAAGACAACAACTATCTACTGAACAACATTACTGAATTTTCAGGTTATTACATCTCTACACACCATAGTCATGATACCTAGAATAAAATAAAAATGTTTTAAATTTTAATTTTAAATCGCCCTCTGAATTATTTTTACATTGTGATCGTATGTTATCGATTTTTAGTTTGGCATTGTGATTTGACCTTAGTTCATATTGATTTGAATTGGTCTACTACCGCGCCACCGACAGCTGCTGCTTTTTCCACACATAACCTCACATGTTTCGTTTGTTGTACGCTTTGACAATTCATCAGCACTAATATCAAGAATATTACAATTAATCTGTCTCCATCAAGATTTTAAATATTTGAGACGAATTTTCTGTTGTAAGTCTGTGTATGTATATTAGCCAAACAACTTTATAACGGTGTATTTTTATTTTAGGATTAATTATGTACAGCGTTGCATGCATAACCTGCAAATTGCTGGAACGTTATATGCCTTTACGTAGCTAATTACTGACTGTAGGTTACACACTAAAAATCCTGTTTGTTTTACTTATCTATGTTATTTGTAGCTGGATCCGAGGATGACATTAGACATGTCGAAATCGATAATCCCACGAACACAGTTTCATTAAAGACTGTTTATCTAGGCTTGATAGTTTTTATATCCTTTTTACAATCACAATAAACCATGGACACCGTGGAAGATTTCATTAAACAAATTAAAGGTTTAGTTATTCTGGCCATTAATCACCTAGCCCGCCACCCCTCCCATTGCTGGCGTCTGTTTATGGGTCTCTCCAAACATATTTTGAGAGGACTGAAAGTTACGTTTGGTTTTAAGATTCTATGACCTGAAGCGGATTCTAAGATTCTCGACCTGAAGCGGGCATTTGAAACCATTAACTGAGACATTTTATGAAAAAAATTAACTTCCTTTGGAATATGTGGTACTGTACTTGAATGGTTTAAAAGCTATTTAGTAATCGTAAACAGGTTACTCGCATTGAAGATGTTTCTATCGAGAGACAGGTTGATTATGGTGTCCCTCAGGGGAGTGTATTGGGCCCTCTTTGATTTATCGCTTATATCAATGATGTACAATATGCAGCTGATTTCGATTTAGTAAACTTGTTTGCCGATGACAGTTTGGTCGCGGTGCAGCATAAAAACTTAGAAACTGCAGTACATAAAATGAATATGGAACTTTCTAAATTGTCCAAATATTTCCATGATAACAAGCTCATATTAAATTTAAATAAATCAACAGCAATGATATGCACTGGGAAATATAAGTACTCACATCTTGACATTGATAATATCAAAATATCAGTAAACGATGTCAGGTTAGAAATTGTGGACCTTATAAAGTACCTATCTGGGTTTTGTTTTGGACAGTAGTTTGACGTTTAAGCATCACTTTGAATATATATCTCGCAAAGTATCCAAGAAATTGTTTTCCTTTAGTAGAGTTTCTCAATGCATTTCTATGTTCACTAGAATAAGAGTATTTTCTGCCATAGTTCAGCCGCACTTTGACTAGTGCCAGCATATTGTTCCTTCTCAGTAACAATCAGATAGCTATGCTTCAAAAAATGCAAAACAGCCATGAGAACAATGCTGCGCTGCAACCGTTTCACTCCAGTTGCGTTAATGTTGAGCACACTAGGTTGGCAAACAGTTGAAAATCGCATTTCATACCTAACGATGAGCATGCTTTTTAAAATTGTAAATGGAATGTCCCCGACATACCTTTCAGAATTCGTAATATATAATAGTGAAATACATTCCTATTCGACAAGGTGCAGAAACGATGTATATGTAAAGGTTAGTAGGACTAGCAAGGGTGCCAATTCACTTTTCCATAAGGGATTTGTTAAATTTAACAGCCTGCCTTCAGCTCTAAAGGAATTGAGTAGCCTCAGCACGTTTAAATGTCAGTTAAAGCAGCTCCTGATATGAACCGTAATAATGCCTGCAATGTTGTATATGCTTTGGTGAGATTTATATGTCATGTTATTTGTTCTGTGACTTATGAATTCTGAGTTTTTTTATTAATGTAGTAATATTATGTACTTTAGTTAATTTGTATTAGGTCTTCTATTTTCAATAAATGTTGTTATTATAAACCTTGTGAGTATGATAATATTATATCTGTAAATACAGAAAAATGTTAAACAAACATCTAAGTGCATGTTGGGTAGGGTTTGAGGATGGTATAAATTTAATTTAGCTTTAAAGTTCCGAAACCAGGCGAGTATGATATTATTGCACCTGCAAATATACCAAAAGTAGTAAAAGAATTTGACGTGGTTGCGAAATTTGTGTTGCAAATTCTGAAACCTTTTGCATAGTCGGTAAATATTATATATATATATATATATATATATATATATACGTAAAATATTTAAAAAAAATAAAGTACCAATGGGATGGCATACCTTGTAACTAAAGCCAGCCTTATATTTATTATATGACGTCATAGATAATCGAAAAAACTTACATAAAATAAGCCTTCGCAAAGACTTTAATTATAACTGTTTTGATTTCCAATGCACCAACTGTATTCAAGTTCAAAATCTCAAATTAAAATCTAGGTAAATTTTGTGACATTATAAATACAAAATTTTAATAAAAAGAATTGAAAATCATGATTTGATTATTTTTACAAATTTATAGCGGTTGAACGTGTTTTTAACCCTACCCTTTTACCTGAAATACTGAAACTTTTTTCGCAAGTGGTCTTCGCACTGACAAATTTTCTGGCAAAGTGCAGCAACTATCGAAACAAAACATTTGTTAAAATATTTTTACGTTGCGCATAATTCCTTAACGGGACGACCGATTTGTATGACTTTTCTTGTGTGACAGGCGGACTTTCAGTGGTGGTACCCTATGATACCTTATGGTACCCTATATATCGAAATTGAAGTATAACCATAAACTTGGAAGTTGATGGACTACGTTTGGTAGAGACCGAAAAATGTCAACATGGGGTCCTAAATGTAATTTCTTGAGATATGGTACGAAATATGAAAACGTAAAAACGCAAATTATGGTTATTGATGTGGGCATTACTGCAACTACTATTGGGCATTAATAAACTGCCTGAAAACTATATAAATAAGAAAAAAGTTAAAATAAGTTTTCTTAGTTAATGGGATTATAAATTATAAATTTTTAACTAAAGCAGTTTCGACAGTTTCTTGTTGACGCCATAACTTAACATCTCCAACAACAACCGGTAACTATTGATAAATATCACATTGGATATTCATCCCTTCCATGTTGTTTGGAGTGATTTGGAGTGAGACTGGGAATTTGGAGATACTGTTTAAAAAACCGTCAATATAAATCAAAGATTTGAATTGATTTTCAACGCGAGCAACAGTGATACCTCAGAACCGACAATAATAAATGTTAAATTATTCTAAATTAAAATTGTTAACACAGGAAAGCGGACCTTACAATTAGGTTTTAAAAACACAACGGCTAATGGACGAGCAATAATTAAAGAAAGGCCCAATAAAGTACGCGTTAGTTCGTGACGTATACACCGACGGATATTTCATCAATTAATTGCTAATTCGGAGTGCGGCTTACCGCAAAATTCGATTGCAAATCCAATTCGATTCATCCAAGTTCATACGGCGTATCGCGTAAACAGGGTCGGGGATTTATTTGGCTAATGGAGCGGTGTTCAGAGAGGGCGGACAGCACGGAAAAAAGCAAATACACGGCCGCCGCAAATCTGCTCGCCAAAAAAATCAAATTCTCCCCAAAACGGCGTCCTGTACGTATAACATAGACCTCCACCCCGATTAATCGCTCAAACTGTAAAGTTCGTTTAGAGTTTAGTGGGAAATCACCCGGCCGTGACAGAAGTAAAAAAGACAAATAGGAATTAATTTACCGCCGCTATAGTCGTCGTCTACTGTGCAGTCGCGCAAACCTTGCCCACAAATTTAATTTAATCTCTGTCTGTTTTTATTTGAAATATGTCGCGTTCGGTTCCGATGGGACACCACCCCTTACACCCCTACACGCCCAACGCCACAGCGGGGATCTCGTTGACAATAACGTATTGCAAAGGGTAAGGTTTACGTGACTGGTAGCCGTCTGTTTCCTAGCAGTAAAAGTTGGAGGTTGACCACGCGTTTTATGGCGAGATAAGGCGGTTTTGAGTGACACGTCTGTGTTTATATTGGGAGCGGGGCGCCCGACCTCACAAGGCCTGCGTGCCACCGCCCCAGTTCGTCGGGATTCCGCTTCCGAGTGGGGGAATATTTCGGCGGAAGGCGATAAACTGCCCCGAAGGCGTCCAGACGATCTCCGGTCCCGATAAACTTGTCTCCAATTCGCACACCAACAACCCCGAAATACAATCCCGAAAAATACAAGGTTTGTGCTGTGGTTTATTGAACCTTTCGTCGGCATTCGACACAACGTAGACTTTTTAAGTGCTTGAAATGTTGCATACAATAATTTTAGAGTTTGGTCGAGCATATTTTAGCCGTTTACTCAGAGATTTTTACACAGAAACACATTTAATATAATGTCCCAATTATGCGTTCTCGGAAGGTTGTACTAATAGAAATATTTTAAATCAGATCTTTCCAGATATGCAGAAAGCCTGGGCGCTCATATGAAATTAAATTCGCATGTTCCGTTACACCGTATATCAACTAAAATTTATGTATTTTCACCCACCGCAATAAATTACAAATGTATAAGGTATTTAGTTATTATTATCCGTCATGTGTGTGACTTTCCGTGCGAGTCCAGAAGTCAAAATGAGTTAAAATGTGTCCAATAGTATATTATAATATAATACAAGTTTTATAAGACAAAAAACTCGTTCCACAAACTCGTGCGCCAATATGTCTTATAAAACGAGTGTTATATACTATTTTTCTACTTTGCGACATTAATTTTACATAAATTTTGAAAATTGCGGTTGTCATCTTACAATCTGGAGTAATTTTATTTCAAACAGTTGGTACTTTGGTAAAATTCACAAATACGATTGAGGCGAGCCAATAGCGATTGAGATGTCAGCCTTATTTCACACTTGCTTGACGTCAATATCAACAGTCGTGGAAAGCTAAAAGTTACTAAAAGTCTGTGATCTAGTGTTTTTATAACGACACCGAAAGCGGTTTCGTTATGAGTTTATAACGAACGCAAAGTAGAAAACATGTTTATAAATTCGTTGATCGCCATTATCAGAATAAAACTAACAAATTTTATTTTAACTATCATTTTTAAACTTCGAAGACATACCTCATTAAACTTCGAGGACATACCTCATGCCAAGATTAACGACGCCATAGTTCCATATGCGAACACTGCAAACTATTTGGGTACGACTCTGGATACAAAACTAAGGTGGAAAGAACATGTTAAGAAGAAAAGAGTAGAGCTTGGCCTCAAATACAGAGAACTGTATTGGCTTCTGGGAAGAAACTCTCAGTTGTCAGTATAGAACAAACTACAAGTTTACAACCAAGTACTAAAACCGATTTGGTTATACGGCATCCAGCTTTGGGGCTGCGCGATAAACTCCAATATACAAGTCATCCAGATTTTCCAACATAAAGTACAAAGGAATATGGTTAACGCTCCTTGGTACATCTGGAATAGTGACCTGCACAGTGATCTTGGTGTCCCACAAGTCATCCAAGAGATAAAAAGATTTGCCACTAAGCATGAATCTGGCCTAAGCCATCACGTCAACGTAGAGGCCCTGCAGCTACTGGACAACCAGAATCTAACGAGAAGACTAAAAAGAACTAAATCCTTCGGACTAGTGAATCAGTGAAATGTGTAAAAAGCAGAGCACAGTGAGTGAAGTTTTAGTGCTTCTTGTTTAGCTCAAAGTAAATACGGACATCAGTGGATATAGCCTATTAGGGACAAGTACATAGTTTTAAGAATTCAGATTTGAATTGATGGTTAATCTTTTAGATTAGGTTCAATATGATTAGCATCTTATGCTTATTAATAAAACAAATTTTTAAACTTAACTTTAGAGAACCAGATATTTATTTACCACTTATTTGCAATTATTGAGACTGTGATGTTTTGTATCAACCTCAGAATTGTATGTCACGGTATGCCGATATAAATTTAGAATTAATATGACACTCTTTCGGTAAATGTTGGTTATGTTACTAATTTTTAGATCAGCTCATATTCGTTTTGTGTTATTTATGCATGCACATGTGCGTGTGTGTGTCCATCCGTCGCTGATGAAAATATTTTCCTACTATATCATCCATTTTATCATCTTACTTCTATAATACATGTGAACAGAGAGAAAATAAATAAACGATAATACTGTGACTGTCAAAATGACACATGGCAAGTTTCGCTGAAAAATGTATACATTGGCCAATGGCCATGTCCATCCGGTAGGACACCGGTAAGTTGCCGTTGGATCAGTGGTGATGATAATAATCGGAATTTTCATCGCCATTGCTGATCCACCGGTTATATGTTATGCTCCTTTTATAAGATTTATTTGTACACTTAAATAAATAAATGTGCAACACAATTGTTACCTCTATAAAAATATAATGAGCAGCATACAAAATACCTGTTCATTGAAAAAAAAAATATATTTCCCATATTCTAAACTAAATGAATCACCATTTCAAAATATTATAAGCGCATTCAATAATCTAAATTGTACCATGCGAAAATTATAATGCGCCATAGAAAAAGTATTATGTGCTCTAGGAGAAGTATAATGTGCATTAAGTTCTGCAACTTTTAGCGCAGACTTGTTTGTTTTTACGCGGTTTCGAAAATACATCTTGTAACTATGTAAAAAAACACGCGACAGCGCTGTAGGTGCTGTAACAATTGTACCTCCAATTACACGTTCCTGTATTTGTCAAACCAATTAACCGGGTAAATAGAGGGATTGCTGTATATTAAGAATATTGAAGTTTGTAAGTATAATTTTTAGGTAACTGAAATACAATATGGGAATGTGTTATGTGCTTGCAAATATAAGAACATGTAATAAATTAATATAATAATTATAACAATACTAATACGTATTCTGGATGTATACGAAATGAGTCCAATAATTTGGTGTGGTACTGTAACTCAATATGACAAATTTTGCAAATTTTGCAATTTTAATTGTCGCTACCCACATGTTTTCATAATGTTTAGTACTACGGAAAAAAGTGGTCTGCACATATCTCTACCACGCGCATTTTACGTAATTCATAATAAATAACGATATATTCAATGACTTAACAGTGAACTTACCGAAAAATGTCAACAAATTGTGCAAAGTGCCTTCAAATCAAGCTTATGTACGGCGAATTTGCTCATTGACGTCCAATGTCCATCATAGTCTTCGAACAATCGCCGCTCGACATTTCAACATTTTCCACCATATATCATATATGAACATATATCCTTGACCACCATATGTTACTGGCTACTTGTGAAATTATCCAGTTTTATCACATAAAATAACAAAACACGAGACGGACAACCAGAAAACAACGCAACACGGCAAATACGGGACTTCACACGGCTCTCTGAGCAGTCAGCTGATCTCGCCACAGGACCTCGCGGAGTAAGTCAAGCTACTCCTAGTCTTACTAAAAACGTGAGGCGTCAAATTGTGCATTTTCAATAATTAATTATTCCCAACTGGTGCCAAATAATATAGTAGTATATTAATGCACTCATTTAATATACAACATGTATAAATTTCAAAGTTCAATCGCTAGGGCATAATACAAATAACATAAATTATAGCTCAATGTAAGATTTTTATTTAACATAATATGTAGGGTTTTATTATATATTTGAATTAATTATAAGGTCGAACATCATTAAAAGAACTCGCTACAATTAACATATAAGTTGTCAAAATCAGATCAGCGTCAATTTTGGTGCGCAGTAGATTTAGTGCTAAATATTTATTAGTTTAATGCACAAGTTATTCGTTTTAGGGCACAATATGAATGAAATATAGGCTCATTATACATTTTTTTATGTAACAGAATATAGTTATTAAAAAGAGCGATTAATGATCGAGACAGTTTAACGCACGAGCGATTAGCGAGTGCGTTAATTGTCGAGATCATTAATCGCCGTTTAATATTCGAGTTGGCTACAAAATTTTTTCGTCGATCGTATTCTTCTGGCGGCGTCTACATAGATTTTATTCGTCGATATCGTTTGAGGTTATATAACTATTTATGTAATTTGACACTGACAGTTCTGGACTGCGTGCCTGGATAACGGAATGTTTTGATTGGATGGTGTTATTTTACGTATGTTCGATCGACTATCATGAAGTCGTTAGATTGGCTATAACAAATCATGCATTAATAGAAATCGTGCATTTATAGAGCTTTTTAATACAAGATTTTCTATTCAGTAAACGTACTCATAAATATACGATCGACGGAAATATTTATTTAATGCACCTTACAGTATGTTATGTACAGTATGATCGATTTAAAGCAATAGGTTCTTCACGGAAAAGTTTGTTTGTTATTTTTATTGTTTAAAGATTGAAGATTCAACTAAAACATATTCTCAAGAATTTTATAAAATATAAATTTGTTTAGAGCCTGTGGGAGCGATGTTCGCAGTTACACTTGAGAGGGTATGTTGTAATTTAATCATTCCATTATCTTTTTGCGGTGCACAAAGCGTCTATAGGGAATTTTAATGTCTTGCAGTTGTTCATAATCATTTTGGGATCTCCCGACATGCACAATGAATTACGTTAGTTTATTCATAGTAATCGATACTGCATACTCTACTAATGCGATAAAGATTTCGATTAGATTACGTCAACAGAACTCTATATATTCAGGAAGAATTCCTGTCCCTATGTAAAGTTCACGCGATGCACAATTCTAATTCTGGAAAATTAACTCACGACAGTGGGCTCTTGAGGAAAGTGCTCAGGTGAGGGCATCTCTTAGTTTAATTAAATTCAGCGTGTTACGGCCGGTTCGTTATATGGATTTCTTACGTCTCTAGCAGCGAAGTTTACCTTCCTCTTGCCACCCTCGAGCGGTTCTCGCGAAATTTATACAGGTGCTTGAAAACTACGACCGAACCAGGTACACATATTATGTTCGGGACCCCATGAAAACTTCCCGTCAAGTTTTTCCCGACAGTTAGAAAGTTGGAAGCTCAAAATCGTTGAAGGCTACTCACCAACCATCATGCCTGTCCGTTGTTGTGAGTTATGAATTTTCTGAGCCCAGTGTAGTAACGACAATGTTGACTCGTTAACCGGTACCAGTAATAAATCAACATGTAAAGGTAATCTAGGTATACGTATACATTTAAAAAAAGCTTTCAGTTGTTAAAGTCATAATCGGATAATACTGAAATTAGTTTTTATACTGGTCGTAAATAGCTAGACCATAAAATAAATAACAAGTCCGCATGATATCGTCACCAGTTCACGTTAAACAATAACGATGATTGTAGCACATGCCTTCTGCTCTATTTATGTGTCGCTACTCAGCGATAGACTTATTTATTGCTACAGTACTTTAAGTATTAAAAGGGAGTGTGCACGCTCGCCAGCGTATCAGTTATTTATACTACTATTACCTGCTTACACGCCACTGAATACACAATGGCCGAAATCCTCAACCGATAACCACCACACTGCCACCGTCAATTTATCGATCTGTTTCCACATGTTTGCTTTGTAATAATTGAACAAGTAATAAGCTAACCAAATTATGGAA